>MNCI01007690.1:25231-39738 GCA_015680685.1 Gnetum montanum | reverse complement strand
GGAACAACCACTCACACTAAGGATGGACACTTAGATCGTTACACNCCCCGTGAGCACCAACTGTTCACGGCAGGAACAACCACTCACACTAAGGATGGACACTTAGATCGTTACATCAATGATAGTGTGTTGTGTTGTAGAAGTAGGACATAGCTAAATCCATAAAACTAACCTTTCTTTTACCTCACTCATATGAATAATCACACTCTTTACATCACTCTATACTAAACACTACCTCACTACATAGGGGTAGAGACACTTGTTTAGCTTCACTAATGCTAAATATAAAGAAGAATGAGAATAGATGAGAAGAGGGGATGAGAGGAAGAAGAAAGGAATATAGTATATGAAAGTAGAAATTATAATATATGAAATAGAAAGCAAAATATCAAGGGCAGAAAAGAGGATATCACCCATACACCTATCATAAGAATAGTGCTATGTCATAAAAATGGGGCATGGCTTAATCCTATCCACTATATGGCCAAAAGGAATGGCATGTATATATTTTTGAAGTAGCCCCTCCTTGTCCTACTTAATAATACACTTAATCATACCCTCACATGAAGTAATGAGATATTTAGTCACTCAACAATCTCACTAGTTATACTGAGCACATAGAGTAGATTGAGATAGATAGCATGAAAATATGAAGAAAATAGCTTGAGAAATAGTAAAATATGAGATAGAGAGGGGGGTAGTAGTAGGAACATTATCAAAAAATAAAACATGATTTAGAGAAAATTTATTATCATAATGTAGTACATATCTAGTTATAGTATAGAAGAGCTGATAAAAAGCAAACTACAACTGGGAGAAAACACATTCGTTCTTAAACAGTCAATAGGTTTAATATTGTGATAGAGGAGCATGCTACATATAGTAGTGCTTCAAAAAGCTTCTATTAATAGGATCTAGAAACTAATGTACTTTTATAATAAACATAATATATAGGTGTGATTTTTGTGGAGATTCAACAACTAGAAAAGAACCCTAGAATTTGGAGAAAAATTTTGTGTCTTTGGAGTTTCAAAAATGATGAAGGACTATATTACCTTCATGAATTTATGTAATTTTGATATGTCTAGAGTGGAGATGTTAAATATATACTTGCTATTCATGTAGATATTGAAGAGCAACTTCTTGTTCTTCAAAAAGCTCCAATTCAATGCATTGCATATGGTTGTTGTCTTGATTTGAACACCAATCATGAAGAGCAACATAAAGAAATGGAATATGGAGCTTAACTGGTAATATTTTCATAGAACCATATGTTAATAAATATATGGTATGACTAGTAGCTATACAAAAAGTAGTACGGGAGACCCAAAGAGCATTGGATAGTTTTACAAACCAATTGCATTGAGTTTTATTCACAATGGTAGAAAAGAAATGGATGTAGCTTAAACATTAGATTAAGGATAATAAAATGATAAAAATAACTATATGATATGATACATAAAGCAAAAATTAGCTACTTATTATTTTGAACTAAGGTTAATTATTAGTTACAATTTAGAGAGGCATGCTGAAGTGGGTTATTATGTGATTAAAGTTGAAATGACAAATAAAGCAAGACTTTCCAAAATACAAAGGAAGAGCTTCTACCTACTTAGTAGTAAAATATTTTGTAGTAGTTAAAATAGATTGTTGCCCATAATATGAAGGAGAAGTAATGGTACCAATAAGATTTAAATCCCATTTTTGAAAGGATCATGTGATTTAAGATATGTTAAATACCTATAAAGGAAAATAGATAAGTAGCACATGTCTTTGATAGGTATTACATATTTTGATTATATTATAAGCATTTTTAGCTAATATTGATCACTATTAGCCTAAATAAATAACACAAATAACCAATAACCATGATCTTAAGTGTCCATCATAAACTCCTAAATAAACTTGGTTGAGAACTACTTTAGACTCCATAGGATTAAGAAAATGTAGAAGAATGTCTATATAAGAAACTTGACATAAAATATCAAGATTCATTAATTAAAACTACCAACTACATTTATGTAAAACATCATTTTTAGGAGATGTTAAATGATTAAAAGTATATCTAGTAGTAAGGTAATGAAGAAGATCAATGTATTAACAACTCTCATCACTTGTATTGATAGTATCAATTGAGATGTTAAGAGACTATGTGATAGATGATAATTAAATACTATGCACAAGTTCATCTCATATGGCTATAGGATCATCAAGGATTGCAAATGTTACTAAAGTATCAACTAGTATGTTTTTAGACAATAGAATATGACTCAAAGTATAAGAAGAAAAAGAAATAATAAATTCCTTAGCCATTTCTAGATAGAGAACCAGGTGAGTAGCCTTATAGTCATGTTCATTACTAACTTGATTTATGATGAGTTAATTGTCACCATAAATAGTAGTGATCTTAATCTAATTTTACAAAGCTTTCAAGAGACCTCATATCCGAGCCTAATATTTATTGTTAGTGCATGGAAAATCAAGTTTATAAGCCATGTAGAGAAAATGTTTATTAGAAAGAATAAGCACACATGTTGCACTAGATCCAAAAGAAGTATGTGCTTCATTGAAATAAAGGCAAAATTCAATATCTTTGTGTTGACAAATAAGCTTTCAATAACATTAGTTGATTTAGAAGATTATATAGATTACCCATGGATTGATCTTTAATGGAGTGTTGATCTAAAAAACAAAGGTGAAACTCAATGAAAAAAAATTTCTAATGAGCTAAGTGGTGATTGTTAGAGGAACTATTAGCAATAACTTTAAGAACATTATCTTTGTAGATAACAAACCTTAGCACTTAAAAGATAATTCCTTAATTTTTTAAGAGCAAAGACAAGACTTAGATAATATTTCTTAATATCAAAATACTTAGTCTCATAGTTTGAGAAGGGTAATATATGTAATATAATGGAAGATCTACTCTATCTTCTTACCTTTAGAAAATCATGATAGATATGAACTGGTTGGATTTAGAGAGATAGATGTAAAAAGGTTAATCAAACTATGGAGAATGTTAAATAAGAAGACGAGTCAAAACTTCTTTAATTAAATCAAAGGTCTTTTAATACTCCTCATATTAGATGAAAGAGGTAGATTTGCAAAGTAAATGAGTTAAAGGATGAAGATAATCAAGAACGTTAGAAATAAAATGTTGAATTAATAAAGATGGCCTTGTAAAATATACATATCTTAAATATTTCTAGGTTGTGAAAGATCTAGAATACTTTTATTCTTATGAGGATCAACTGCTATGCTATTTTATAATACAAGATGATCTAACATGTTGCTTGTAAGGACTTAAAAGATGCATTTTTTAGGATCAAGACATAGGTAAAACTTATCACAATAAGCCAAAACTTAATCTAGGTCAGAAGCATTATTTGTTGCTAGGGTAGATTTGATAGTCAAATTTTTAACATAATCATTACCTATTTGGAATATCATGTCATTGAAGATGAAAGGCATAGATTATTGGTAATTAGCTCCAGTATTTTTAAGTGTAAAGGGAATTTTAGTGTAGAAAAATGTTGTCCAAGGAGTCATTAAAGTGCAATATTGATGGTGCTCCTAATTTATCTAGATTCGATTATAATCAAAAAATCCATTCATAAAGGATAAAAGAGCATGGCCAACTATGAAATATATGAGTTGATTAATAGTTAATAAAGAAAAATCATGCTTAAGAGTGACCTTATTAAGATCTCTAAAGTCAATGAATATATAAATGCCATCATTCTTTTTGAGAACTACACCATTTTTAGAAATCCTATTGGAATAGTAATAGGAAAAATGAATCTAGTATTATAGAGTTTAGTAATATCTTCTTTTGTAGAAAGAGCTATAACTAGAAAATTTTTTCTAACCTTTTTTTAACATGTTTAGAATCCTCTTCCAAAACAATGTTATGTTGTACTAGATTTAGGTCTAAACTAGACATATCACTATATCCCAAAGAAAAAGCAACAAAATATTTCTACAAACTTGTGAAATATTTTATTCATCCTTATGGCTAAGTATAGGTAAGTCGATTGAGTGATCATTTGTTAAAAGAGTCTATTGATAAAGGAAAGAAAGATTTAATTGGGAAAGTAGTTCGTCTTTAGTGATTTCTAAAAAAGCTATAAGAGAAGTTAATAAAATAATGATCTAGAGCATGTCATGCCTAATTTGAAAGGAACCTCAAGATCAGGGATTGAAGTAGAGATATTGGATAGGCATCCATATTTACTTGAACCAAAATAAAAAATTCAATTTTTAGAGAAATTTTTAAAAAGAAACAATGTAAAACATTAAGGTTGTGTGATGTCAAAACAAAGTGCATTAAAACATTTCAAGACATTACATTATTTTTTAGGCTATATAAGCAATAAAGAAGGACAATTCAACATGAAAGCTTTCATTTGTAATAGAAAAACTAAGGAAACATTACAAGAGTAAAGCTATAAGTAGCAAGTAATAGGCCAACAACTAGAAGACAAGAAACAAGTGGTAGCAACAAGTAGGGGTCCAAGGGTGGGACTAGTAGTGTCACATCCCCATTTCCAAATGATGTTGCTGCCTAATGAAGATGGTGCCTTTTCATAACAAGTTTTATTATTATCTTAACAAGGCCTAAAAGGGAAGTTGTAATTGAGATCCAAAAGGGCATATTGTAATAATAGATGTGTCTCTTAAGGTAACGTTTTGGGGTTTGACCTAAGACATTTATACTTGGGGTAAGAGGTTGTGCTGACATGAAGTGGTGGAGCCAGTATAGGCATGTCACAGAAGCTAGGAGAAGTGGGGTAGGAAGTGGATTGACCATCCATTCTGACCAAATTATAGGACTAACCATGGTCGCAATGTTGGATTGCATCCAAGGGATAAATACTAAAGGAAGAAAACCCAAGGAACACTCTTAGAGCATGATCTAGATACACTATTCCATATCAATAAAGCATTCTATTCTTTCTCTTTCTTCATTTTTCCTATTATTTCCTTTATACACAATGTGGAATATCACATATATTTCACATTTGGTATGCTTTCTTTGTAAGAATAATGTCTAATATATCATATATTTGACATTTTCTATGACATCCAGAGATGATATGTCATAATTGGTATCAAAGAAAATCATGACCCAAGGGCCATTTAGAACCATGGGCCAACTACAACATGAATATGATGATGAACCTTGAAGCCATAACATAGGAAAACTCACTGATCATCACTAAATCTACCATATGTTTTTGATATAATTCAAAATATACCTTTCCATTGATTTTACAAAAAATGGATCAAGCATTTAAATCTTAGCAACCAACAAAATTCTTTCATGGATATCATTAACCAACGAAACTTTGATTAAGCCTCATCAAGATTCATCAATTAAAAGAGATACTGGTAAGACTGATTGAGGTAACTCTTACCCATCTTAATAGTATAATTATTAATTAATTAGGGTCATTGTTAAATTTCTTAACCATGACTTGAACTAATCTTTTTTTGTTGAAATTCACTATCTAAGCAATTTAGAAGATTTCAAGTTACCATATGTCAACCTAGAAATGTTAGTTCAACAAAATAGGCTAGTTTAGTTATTTTAATTCTTTAAAAAATCAACTTTAGTTTTGAACCCTTAAGACTATCTCCAACATGTAGCATTGAGATGTTTCAATGGTACAAATCTTGTTTTGATTAGACCTACGATTTGAGAGATATCGATGTTTAAATTTTTTTGTTATACCTACATTAAAATAATATTAAATTGATAAAATTATTAATTTATTAAATAAACAAAAAAATTGTAAAAATTTTAGTGTCAATAATAAACCTAGAAGTATTGGTTACCCATACCAAATCCTTACCCTCTCATTGGCTAAACCACCACGTCAACTGCTAAGGTAAGGTGAAATAAAATAATAATAAAAATTTTTAATTTTGAGTGGGAGGTCATGGGTTCAAACCCAGGCCCCCATAGTTGTAATTAAGAAAAACACACACACACACATAGAAATATATATATATATATTTGTTTAAAAAATAATAATAATAATAATAATAATAAAGCTCTTTGGTAGGACCATAATTAGCCATGCTACTAGTTGTGGCCAATGGTAGTTAAAGCCTAGTCCTCAGGTTTGCCAAGGATGGCCACACATCATGTATCATCTAATTAGACTAATCTTCCATCGATCTGTAGCCTCGTGCCACTGCGCTAGCACTACTGCTGCATCGTCAACCACACTACTGCAACTATCACTCCTATGCACACAATTCCTACCACTCCTGGCTATGTTCTAACCATTGTCATCTAGTTGCTACTATTGCCATTACACTTGTCTCAAAACCATTACTCCCCCTGGCATTCAACATACAAAACCTAACCATAGTAGGGTTGGGAGGCCAGTGTAGTAGGCCTACCACATAGCATTACGCTTTGTTGCCACCCACTACCTACGACTGCCATCACTTGCTACATCCTAGAGCACTGTCGTTGCTGCTGCCATCACCATTGCCATCAAATGAAGAGTCGTTTCCTATTTTTTTAACCTTTAAGACAAAATGGTGAAGTTACATCCATCATAGGGAACCCCAAAAAATAGTTTTTACTCCTTGCCTGATATAGTACCTCAAGATCCTTGAAAGTTTAATTTTCACACAACTTGAGCATACGATATCCATTTTCAACATATGAATAGTCATTTCCAAAAATTTTCACCATTCTAAACTTAATGGTGAGGTCATATTTATTTTCCAAGCACCCAAAAATTTGATCATATTATAAATTCAACCTTTTGGGCTTCTAAGATTTAGTGCATAACCCTTACAGATAGTCTTAAGATCACAATGGCATGTCACTAACTACACTACTAGAGTCAGTTTCTTTAAGGGGGGTAGAAAGGGCATTAAGAATTAGATGATGTAATTATATATTACTAAAATTAGTTGAATGTATTGGTATAAATTGATTATTATTTAATGATTAGTTAATGTATTAGTTGGAGAATTAGTTGAAGAAATAGAATTAGTTAATGAATAGGTATTTATAAGTAAAGAGGTTATTTTGGAAGTTCTTGTTTTGAGCCATACAGAGTAGCATACTGCAGAATTCACAACATGGATGGTTGTGTGATATTTTATAAAGAAGCTAGGTTTAAATTGGTACAAAGATCTAAATGGAGTTTAGAAAATATAATTTTTGAAATTCTAGAACTTCAAGTGATGGGAAAGAAAGAATAGTCAAGATTTTGGAAAAATCACATAGCCTTGGTAGTAATTCTAAAAGTTCATTTATCAAGAATATGTGTATGCATGGTTAACACACATTTAATGTCCAAAACAACTTATTTCGATGTTTGACAATGTCAAGGAGCATACTTGATTATAAAAATAGAAGAAATTTTGAATAATAAATTATTTGTAAGTTATACTGATCTAGTTCCATTTATTATTTATGGAGACTTTAATGGAAAATTTGGAAGTAGTGTTTATGAATTCCTAAAATATGGATCTATAAAGAAATATGTGGAAGATGAACTTGACTTGAAGAAGATGTTTCCATCAATTTAGCATGTAATTCCATTAATGTCCTGCAATGGTGTCCAATACTTAGTCAAAAATTAATAAAAGATAATGATGTTTAAAAGTTTTCATATTTAATAGCCTGAAATCTATGTAGTCTCTTCATTTTCCTTCTTTCTTGGGTACAATCATGAGTGGACTAACCCATTTACTATCTAGAATCAGATATATGAATCTAGCCTTAAGAAGTTGTTGTACTTCTTCCTTGATAACTTACTTTAGTTTTAGATTTAACCTTGATTGTAGTTAACTCTTTGGCTTGATGGAAGTGTTTGTATAGATGTAGTGTCTAGATATCCATGGATCTATCCTAGTGAGTTGATGATATGACTAAGAAAAGGTTGTTGGATACTTGTTTATCACCTTTAAGGGCTTCCTTTTTAGATCTTGAGCAAGGTTGGAATTAATGATCACTAGCTTACCATTGTTAAGAAAAGCATATTTTAAAACTTGCTGGTAAAGCTTTTAGTTCAAAGGGCTCTTGCTTGAAGTAATGAAAGACTTTCAACTCTTCCTAGCCCATTTCACTTTGTATGTAAGAGAGCTAACTATGGAGTTGTTTCATTTCATCCATGTTCTAAATGTAGGCACTTGTGAGGCTCTCTACTGGTTCAATGTGTATTGTGGATTTAACTTGATAATCTAATATTAGCCACTAGGCACCTTCCTTTTTGGTTGCTACTACATATAGGCACTTCTAATTAACTGTTGTTTTAGCATACTAATTGTAGCCCTGGATATATATACCTTTACCATCCATATTCTTTACACATAATGGAACCCTATGTCACTATATGCAGTTCATAGAACTCTCTTCTTCTCCATCTTTCCAAATTCATTTTTATTAAAGATTTTCAAGAAAAGGTCTTGAATGCCCATCTTGGCATCTATAGTACTTAGCCATGCCCTTTACATAATGATAGAGAAGTCTCCCTTACAATTTTCCACATGAATTATAAGGAAACCTATATGATAGGACCATCTATAGATGATGCACATAGTGTCCCCTACTAGCCCCAAAGGAATAGTGATGGACTGATCTACCAACTTAAGTATGATATTCTCTTTTTAAAAGGAAGAAAGATCCAAGTCTTGTACATTTCTTGGGAGATTAAGTTCATGCCAAATGCTGAGTCCAATAAACCTTGACATGGATCATTCTTTATAATTTGCAAATAAATGAGGATGGATAACTTTTATCAAATGTGTGACTCCATGGATTAATATAATAGTGTGGAAATTGGAGGTTCTTTATTTTGAAGGTGACTCAAGGATACTTTAAAAGGTAGAGGAGGCAAGGTAAATAGCCAAATGTGTCTATGAGGGTTTTGTTTGGCTATTTATTTTGAATAATGATCTCTTGTGAGATTTCTATTGAAAACAACTTGGATGAATATTTGGCTATAAGATTACTACCCTCACAACATTTTGCTATTATGGCTATGATGAAATTTTCCTCTTCATAGGTGGAGCAGGTTGTAAGGATGTGATAGTTCATGATGTAGAAGGTATTGAGGTATGTGGAGGATGAAAAGAAAATGGAGACTCCCCTTTTGGAGAAGATTCTCTATAATATTCTAGAGGGTAGTAGTGGCAAGAGAAGGAAGCATGTCTAGATGATTCATGAGGGGATACAGGATATTGGACATGGTATCCATAAGGATTTGGTTGCCTATAAGGATACTACTATCATAGTTATGGCATCCCTCATGACTATGGATGTTGCCACTACTGGTATTACTCTTGAGGTTGAGAAGATTCTCTAATTGAATAATATGTTGTTTGGTAAAACTACTACCTCTAGTTATCATGTGGGTAAGGCATTCATCTAGGGGCTTGTTATCTTGCTAAATTTGGATTTAGAGAATATACCCTAGATTCTTACAAATGTGACACAATAGGGAAATTACCTTAGGATGTTCATAGTAATAGATGTAACATCCTTCTTTATCCATTCAAAATTTGCAATCTCTTTGACTGCTACAGCTTTAACATTTTTTTGATGGTGATCCTTTTTTGTATCATTCTTTTTCCTTTTTTCTTAAATACTACTCTCTTGGTCTATTATTTCTTCTATAATTTTTAAAGCTATTTGAAACTTTTCATCTAATAAGTCCCACATTTTATTCACCTTAGCCAATATCTCAATGATAGATTTTTGTACTAACAAGGTCTTTCTTTGCACCACTTCCTCAAGTATTGCCTCCTCTTCTGAGTCATAGAAACACACATCACTTTTGGAAATGGAGGAGTTCATATTATTCTATTTAGTGCTTTTACATTTCTTTAACTTCCCTTCTTCTTTAACCACCTAGTTTATAGAGCTTTGAATTTTATGGGCCCACATTTCAAATAGTCTTCCTTGGGCATAGATCCGAAGGATTTCCCTTTTCTTATTTCAAAGTCCATTTATAATATGACAAAGCTAATCCATTTTAGAGTGTTCATGTCCTAGGCATCAGTGCAACAAAGAGTAATACCTACTTAGGGTCACATCCAAGGACTAATGATCTCCTTGTTTTCATCCTTGGATCTACATTTGTAAGTTGAACATTTTGGAGTATGTTTTGTACTTTTCATTGAAGAGTTCCAACATGGTTTTCCATAGACTAATAAATTATAGTTTTAAGAACTCGTACCATCTATCTACTTCTTTTGTGAGTATCCTTGAAAATAATTTGAGCTTCTACCATTCTTTTTCTATATTCTAAAAGGCATAGGCATCATGAAAGAATTGGAGATGATTTTGAGAATCTACATTATATCCCCCTTCAAACTTAGGGATAACTTTCTATATCTAGCCTTTTAATCCTTCTATCTTTATAATGCCTTGTAGGACTCCTCACTCTCTCTAAAATATTTAGCATTTTTTTGGTAGCCATAAGAGGCTCATAATAGTCATATTATTCATGATGGCCTCTTTCATGATCGTGATGCCTATGGTGAGTTCAGTTGTGTCTTCATTCTCGAAGATGCTCTTCTCCTTCTTGTGGTTATATTTGTCTTTGATCTTAATCAACTTGATAGGATCTTTATTTATCTCTATCCTACCATTGATTCCATCCCAATCTTTGCTATTCCTTCTTTTATCTCAACCTCACTTTCTCTTATCAGAGTTTGATGATGGAGAGAATGATGAGGGTAAAAAAGAAGAACTAGGAGAATGATGCCTACTAGGTCCTCTACTTTGGTGGTTATCCCATTCCTTTTTCTTTTCTCTATATTTCTCTTAATCATTCTTCTTATCCTTAGATGAATGCCTAGGATGTATGTCCTTTGATGCCCTTGGTCTTGAGATCCTACCTTCCCATTACCAAGGTTTTCCAAAGTTGACTATAACCATTGGTAAAGGGTTTTCTCATCATAAAAAGGATGAGAATTTGTATATTAGGATTGGTTAGAAAGAAATACTTGCCCTCTTTGTATTACTGTAAGGATAATTGCATCAGGATCCTCTTTCCCTTAGAGGCCTCATATGGCGTCTCAAGTTGCCGATCTCTCTTACGCTAGGCAGTAATAGGTTGATGGTGATGCCAACTATCCTCTGCGAGGCATGGGACCATGATTAGTTAGTTTTAATCCCATAAAAATTAAAATAAATCCTATAGGTTCTAACCTAATGAAATTTTTTTTGATGAAGCATAGTAAGCTTAACAAATATAAAGAAAAACATTTTTGAAAGCACTACCAACTAGGTTGACCTTTTAAGTGGCTTAATTAAAAGAAAGCCCTATGAACATGGGTTGTTATCTTAGCATTTAGCATTACCATGCTAGGTGCAAAAGAGAGAGATAATTCACTATTCCAACACCACTTAACTTCAAATATGTTAATAGGATAGTATAGATTACAAAATCAATCATGCACTCCCCAAAACTCTTTTTCTTTTAATTTAAATGTAAATTTTGAGTGGTTTTAAAAGGACATGTGGATAAACAACTCTAATCTATGTGACTTAGTAGTGTTCTATGTGGTCAATTGCAGGGTGTCCTTGCATTGATCCTAGGTGTTGGCTATACATAGGGCACAATAAGGACTTTTACATTATTTTCTTATGTTTTGCTTTATCTTCACTTCTTGGTGGATTTTTCTAGTCTCATGTCAATAAGAAATTATTCTAACATGCTATTTTGTTTATTTTATTTTATTTTCTTAATCTCAATCTTGGTTTGATTATGGGATTATCTCATTAATTGTTTGCAGTTCACTTCTTTTTGGGGTAATGCATGTTAATAGAATGATTAATATTCTTTGTTTGTCTTTCTTAGTGGTTGGGCTTTCACTTTCATGGGATTTCTATGTAGGTTCTAGTGGAACATGAGGATGCAAAAGGTGAGGTGGTAGAGAAAGGGATAAGGAAAATTAGAACTTATAAAACCCTTCTCATAGTCAGATGGTAGAGGGGATTCTTTTGGCCTAGGTGAAGGGGTTCCAAGAATTCTTTCTCTCATTTTTGTTACTAAACCAGTCTTGGAGATGTTGTCGAAAGGAGTTTGGTGAGGAGCTATGAATAGATCTAGGAGCTAGAAGGTACATATTTGTTGGAGGGGGTGTGCTTTCTAGTGGCACAGGTAGATAAGCTTGCACAAACAACAATCCATTTTGTTAATCAAATTCAGTTCTCAATTTTAAGCTAAGTCTTTTGTTTAAACCTATTGTTTGTAATTTCTGCAACTAAACCTTAATATCTATTATGTAATAAAATTCAAAACCTCTATTTTTTTTGAAGTTTATGAGTTTAATCTTACGGAGCCTATTTAATGAACAATCATTTTATTTTCCCAATTAAGTTACCAACTTAAGCATTTATTTCATGTTCTTGTTTAAGTTATTTTAAATTATTAGCAATATTTTTACCTGTTAAAGCACTAGGTTGCCATTTCTAGTTGAGAATATTCCTAAGTTTTCATATCCATATGAGAAACACCCTTGGTAATAGTCTCTTAAAATGAATTTTTTTTGTTGGTGTTGCTGTTTGACCAAAATTTATGCATCAACACTTTTTGGGTCATAGAAGAAGGGCTATTTTTTAGCCTCTATTTTTAAATTATATTCTTTGAAATATTATATTTTTTGTTATTTTCTTATTTTTTTTCTATTTCTATTTTTTTCCATTTTCTGAAAATATCATTTTCTAGTTTTACTATTTATGGTTCTCAAAAATTTTTGTTTACTATATCTATTTTTCAGTTTTTGAAAATATCTATTTTTAATCTATGTTTTCCTCTTCTGGAAATCTTTATTCCTATTTTAGTTTCCTTTGCTAGTTATCTAAGCCTTCATTAACCATTTCTATTTCTTGTCTTGTTGACATTTTTTTATTTTCTAATTACTGCTACTTGAAAGATTTTATCATCTAGTTTTCAATTACCCAAACCTTTATTGGCCCATTTTTTATATTGGTTCTAGTTAATGGTCATCTATTTTCTATTTTATTGCTATTTTTAAGTTTCATTTTTAGATCCCCAAAACTTCTTTTCCTAGTTCTATTAATTACCTTATTTTGATGGTCATTATCTTAGATCTAACTTTCGTAAGGTGGTTTTCTCATTAATTAACATCATTTTGTTTAAATTTATTTTTCTAAAATTATATATTTAATATATTTATTTTAAATTTTATATATCATAATTTTAGTTTTTCTTTATATTGCAATTTCAGTTTTTCTATTGGAAAGACAAAAAATTATAAAAAAATAATATTTAAATATTTTACTACTTTCTTTGATCTTTAGAGTTTACAACCATTTATATTTTCTAGTCTTTTCCTTTTATGAGCCAATCCTCATAAAACATCTCAACGAAGATCTCTTACTCCTTCCCCTAATTGACCAATTACACATTATTTTACTTTAAGAAGATAATGAACTTCATGATTTCCAAACTTTATCCCAAGAAGGATTTGAACTAAGATGGTAGTCAACCCACCACTAGCTCCTTTGGTAAGTAATCCATTTAATTTTGCAAATTACCACAACATATTTTGAGTTGAGAGCAGCAATGCAAAGTTTGATGAGATTGGCCATTAACATGATGGGAATAGATCAATAGGAAGACAACACAATGTTGTGTTTCATGTTCCTTCAACACATATGTTCATCTCGATTTAGGATGAAAGTGAGATCTGGATTATAAGGATTTGAATGGGCATAAACAAATTTGAGTTTTTGGGGCTTCTTTGATGCCCCTTATTGTTGATTAGATTCTCTTGTATTTGGTGGAGATTTTTTCCTATGATAAGAAGCCATATTAATTATATATAAAAATAATGTGCCATTGATATTTTATTTCCTTAATTATTTCTCTTATTAGATGATAGTTGGTTGTTGTTGTGTTATCTTTACAACATCTTTGTATAACTTCATAATCTACTATTAATTAGCACACTTAGCTAACTAATGTCCCTGACAATGGCGCCAATGATGAGTAGCATGTATCCCCTATGCCCAACCATACGAATCACAAGCATTCACTAGTGATTTTGTTGAATTTAGTGCACTTAGTTCCTAAGTTTGCTTATAGTTTTAAACTATGAAGCAAGGGGTTGTATGATCATTATCTTCCTAACACACACTTGTTGATGAGTGGCGAGGTACCCCTACACTCAACCATATGAATACGAGTGTGCACGCATGATCCAGTCGAACTCCGCTGACTAAATGCCTTAACACCACAAGAAACACTTGGCGTTAATCGTTCGTTGTCTTCCCAGGTTTGCTTGTAAGTGTCACGGTGTATGGTTAAGCAAGTTTGAGGTATGTGATTTTTTTGGTATTTTTCGGGTTTATCTTCTATGCTATCAGAGGAAAGGGTTGAGAAACTAACTAACTCTAACTAATGATCTAAGTCTAAATTAACTAGTGTCAGCATCCGTTCCCACTTACCGGACACACCCTAAACTATGCAACTGTGGCTTACCAAACGCTAATCGTTACT
>MNCI01007690.1:1162-24787 GCA_015680685.1 Gnetum montanum | reverse complement strand
GATATCGCGTACGCGATATCATAGGGGAAGACGCGATATCGCGGCACATGCAGGTTGCGTCTCATCACTTGTGTTATTACTTCGTATAGTTAAATGTAAGTTAAGGTACATGAGGTTTATTTTTATAATTATTTTTATATATTTTTTATCCTAGTGACTATATGAGTAAATGAAGGTTTAAAAATTAATTATTTAACTACTTAGCTAATGTAGGAACTAACTATCATAACGTAAAGTAACCATTCCCACTTACTATACACATCTTGAACTAGTATCAACATTCCTAGATTATCAAATGGCTATTACTAGGCATATTAAATAGACACTACTAAGATTATTAAGCATAATATGTCATGCTCAAAGTCATCATACTTATGTTTTTATCATTAATTATATTAATTATTGAAACCATAAATGTACATTACATTGAAAGTAAAGGACTGAATGAAAAGAGTAATCTAGTCTAAGCGTTGCAATGAATATAAGAACTCTTGACTTCATTGCCATTCATGCCAATGCATTTAAGTACATGACGTTTGATTAAAGTGTCATATAATCTTGTTAATTCACAGTACAAGCACTTAGAGGAAAAACATTGTAAGTCTAGAGTAATAAAACTACAAGGGCTTTGCTATGCTATGACTCTTAGATGTTAGAAATATGGCTAGTGAGTGCATTTATATAGGCCTTTCCTACATCATCGTTGATGCATCTAACCATGCATTAATGAGAATACGTCAATGGGGCTATGTTGAGTTATGTCTTTTGACATAACTTGTCTACTTACAATCCAATTTTTACTACTTCTCCAACATATAGGACTTCCAAAGCCTATATGGGAATTTTTTTCTATCATATGACCACCCCAATCTACATTTTTATATATTCTCATTAGCTTTGATGATGTTTCTTTAAATACTAGATCATGGATCAATGTACTTTTGATGTATCATAAGATCATGAAGATTTCTTGCATATGATGATAATTTGACCTCTGCATCACGGTTTCCAATTGAGTTATAATGTATTGTATATTTGATCCTATGTTTATAAGATATATAAGAGCTCCAATGAACTAATGGTATTGGGTAGAACCAATAACTTCTTCAATACCAATTTTAATTCCAAGGGTTATTAGAATATTAGAATCCTTGCAGTAAGACATATTTTTTTTTTCAATAGATAAGTTATGTACTTCATCTAGGATAAGATTATCCCATCAGACTTATGTCATAATTCCACTCTTAAATAATAGTATCTAAGGTCAAGATCTAAGTTATCAAATCATAAGGATAACTAATACTTGAACTTCTCTATAGTACATGCCTTCATTGTTACTACCAATACATCATCAACATGAAAAGCTATAATCATTTAATTCTTCCCATCCTTCAAGAGAATATAAAGGTTGACCTTCTCAATTTTAAAGTAAATTTTTCTTTCATAGTAAATGATCTAGATGGTTTTAATGATTATATTCATTTTTATGATATAAAAAATTAAAGTAAACATGCATAATATAAGGATATTATTGAAGATGTAGAGACTTATTATTATATGTTTAGATAATAGAAAAATCAATGGATTCATGACTATTGGAAATGGTGGAGGAGATTTTAAGGAGTTGTTGCTATCAATGTAAAAATCTAAGAGCCATTTTCATAATTAATTTATAGATAGATTTAGATTTACTTAGTGAAGCTCTTAGCATACTCATTAAAATAGTGTATCATTTGAGGTAAAATCCACTAGACTTGCTATTCTATATTACTGTAAATTTAGAATTCTATATTGGTTGTTCATTTGATGAGTATAATTCTAGATATATGTCTAGTGGTTTAGTCATTAGAGAAGGATCTTGATAGCCACCATTATGATTGGCATGGGCAGTAATGGTTCAAAAATTACTGGGAATGAAATTAGCCAAGGAATTTGTTCATGTGGGATGGAAAGGAATAATGGGTCTGACTTTTGTAGCACTATTCATGGTGAATATTTTTAATTCTTTAAATATCTATTTTCCTTTTATTTATAGTGATATAAGAAAATTTTATTAGTAGAGAACCTTTAATATAGGCTTGAGGAGGAGAAACTTTTTATTAAGTTAGAGTAAAAATAAAAGATCTATGACTTTTGTTTTCTTCATAAGCATCAATTCTTCTATTATAAAATATAACAATATGTTATTCTTTTGAATAACGAATGTTTTTTATACATTTCATTCATTGATTCCTACATTTTTCTTTTTTGTATTGTTTAATTTTTTTCATATGCAAGTTCAAATCCATGACCTACCATCTTATTTTCTTATGAATTTTGATCCCCATATTATTTGTCTAATTAGTGAGTATAACCCTTGGTATGTGTCTATTTTTTTTGTTCATTATAAAAGGATCTTAGCAAATGCCCTTATAATTAACATTGACAATAATGACATTAGATAAGAAATCTACTAATGTGGTATTGAAAGAAAAAAACAAGTCTAACTTTTGTAGTTCTATTGACGTTGAGGATCATTAATTTCTTAAAGATTCATTTACCTTTTTTTTTTTTGCAATAGTACAAAAAATTTCAGCAATGAAAAATATTCATTCTAGGCTTGTAAAGAAGAGATGTTTTGTTGAGTTAGAAAAAACATGAATGATCTATGTCTTTTATTTTATTCATAACTATGGATTCTTATATTATAAAATATAATAATATATTTCTCTTTTAAATAAAGAATGTTTATCTTTTTCTCAATTCATTAAATGCATTACTAACATGTGTAGTAGTGGTCCATTAATTATAGGAAATGACATTAGATAAGGCATATATTTATATAGGATCAAAAGAAATAACAAGTCTAACACTTGTAGTACTATCCAAGATGAGGACAATGGTATTTCGAAGATTCATTTGTCTTTTTCTTTGTAATAGAAATACAATTAATTTTTTAGATATAAGAAAGCTAGATCTTCGACATTAGCTTATTATAAGAGAACCTTTTATCAAAAGGATTTTGGACATGGTTCTATAGCTTGCACTATTACACATTAACTTCAAAAGAAAATTAGCTACAATTGAGAGTACAAAATATTTCACTTCAAGTATCTCCAAAAAGGATTGATTTCAAACCAAAAGAGTGAGAAAGTTTATTCTAAATCTTAATTTTTTAAGCTAGACAACACTAGATTAGAAATTAAAAAAATAGGTCCCATAGCTACTAATGAGTCATGAATTTGTTAGTCCTGATATCAGAGAACCTACTATTGGAGCCTAGGAAGTGATCTTAGATATCCAATATCACCTCTTCCATGATAGCCTATAAATATAGAACTTGGGTGCATGGTTGAGATATAGAAAAAAATAGTTTTAGTTCTTAGTTTTTGATAGTTTTTCTTAGATTCTTAAATTCAAGTTCTGTTATTTCTAGTGCATTCTCGTAGTGTCGTGTTTGTGATTGTATGGCACTTTTGTTTAAGTGTGACATACTTGGACATGTTACATGATCAAGAAATAAAGATTGAGGTCATTCCCATCATTGCAGCATCCACTTAAATTTATTATTTTTGTAATCATTTAATTGTTTAATTATTTACTATTTTCTTTAGTTAACGTTTCCATTTATTGCTATTTACTATTCCTATCATTAAGAAAAATGCATACACCTTAATCACAAGCACTTAAGTGTAAGTATTTGGTAATTCAGTAGGGTATCATTTGGCACACCCAGTGACATATGCTTGGAAATCCTAGAAGTAGTCTCATGAAGTTCAAGGCATGTATGGATGATTAAGAGTAGATACTCATTGCACATAGGCTAGCAAGATTTTACTTTCCATTATTCAGTAGCTTAATTAGTTAATCTCTTTATTGTCATTAGGAGTAGCATAAAGTTAGACAACATCATATATCTCACTTTAGACTAAATCGTACATGATAAAACTACCATTAGTCCAAGTGGGAAGATAGAAAACTACAATCAAGACAATGATCTAGATGCCACAACCTGTCCCATCCATAGAATTTGACCAGATCATGCATGAATGCTTGTGATTCATATGGTTGGACATAGGGGTACCTCATCGATCATCATTGGTGCTATTACCGGGGATGGTGCTCTATTATCTAGATTAGTTATATTATACACAATAATTGTAAAGGTATTAAAGATATATGTTTTAGAAAATATTAAATCATATACACCATAAACCAACAACAATGTCTCTCTTACAAGGAAGTGATAATGTACTATATAGTAAAAGCATTCATTGAAGAAATAATGAGATATATGATGACGAAAATTGGAGTAACCAACCTTTTTCAAGGGTTTCATATGTTCATGACCATCCTAATGACACTCAAAGATCACATTCACCTAAGATAGATAACCTTGGAGAGCCTGAAGTAAGTCCTGAACAGGGGGAGGCCCCAAGTTCTAATACCTTCTCAAACCCTAAAAAAGATAAATCAAAGGACCAACGAGAGAACTGTAGAAGCCATCGCAATTCCCCTAATTCTTCATCTTGCTCTCCCCCTTCAACATCTAGTTCTGGTGAAGATGAACATAGATATAGAGATAAGGTTCCACTACAAGGTTGGAATAGAAATAAAAATTGAACCCATAGGAACACTCAAGGTCATTAGCATGAACATAAGAAAAATCATCATAGTCAACCAAATAGAAATTTTCCTTACAATATATTTGATGATGATGAACCCTTGTTGGTCATTAAGAGCATGATGAAGTTAATAGAGGTAGTTAAGATCTCTCATAGGAATCACAAAGAGAGTCACTTACCCAAGCTTGATATGAATAATATCCATAAATTTGTAAGAGGTTATGAATTGGATCCACAACATCATTTATAAGCCTTCCATGATGCTTGTGTCTATTACAATATTGAAAATGGATGGCAAAATATTAAGCTCTTTCCTAAGACACTAATTGATAGAGCCAAAGTGTGGTATAGATTGTTGAGACCAAGTTCAATCTAACAATAGTCAACAATGTTGGAACTCTTCAATGAGAAATACCAAACCTATCCAAGGATGTCTAACCTAAGAGATAGTTCCAAGAATGGAAGCAAGAACAACATGAACCCTTGGACATGGCCTTAGATACATATTATTCCCTATTGAATAGATGCCCAAGCCATGGTTTCTTCAAGGAAATGCAACTTTTCCACATTATAGATGGGCTTTGTAATGAAACAAGGGAGATCTTTGTGATGTATGCCCCAAGTCAATTAGATGAGCTACAAACCCATCAGATCTAAGAAATAGTCAAGTATGTGGCTAAAAAATAAGGAGAGATATGTAAATGCAATAATGTCAAGAAATATCATTAGGATCCAACTCTTTAATAGAAGGAGATCCATATATATGATAAAGAGAAAGATACAACCCTTGCTTAGGTAATCCCATAAAAAATCTTGGCATTATAGAAGCCTATTGATGAACTTAAAGAAAAGTTTAATAGGGTATCCAATTGGATATATGAAAATGTTACAAGTCTTGTTGAGATGGTCAAGGAGAGGATCATGCAAAACATGCTAGGTGATCATGATAAACAAGGGATATAGAACTAAGAAACAACTAAGAACACTTTTTGACAAATAGAAAAAATGGCTAAAGGAAGTGAGACTACAAAATCAAACATAGATAAAGATAATGGATGTGACATCTACATATATGACCATCTAAAGGTTGATTTCCAAGTCTTGTTGGTGCCTTAAATTCAAAGTTTGTGCAGAAGCACATGCCCGAAAGATTTCCTCTTCCACAAGGTAATTATAGATAGTCCCACAACTAATCATACATGCAATGGATGTAGTTTCTTATTCTTCAACTATTCTTCCTAATAGATTAGTAATAGTTATAGCTTATTACTTCTCATGCTTTTATAGCATATTCAAAAGGACTTGAAAAAGGATCCTAAAAATGGTTACAAAGAATGATGGTTACAAAGGATCTTAACAATTTTTGTTTTACATTCTCCTTGTCCAAGACAAAATGCAGAATCAAGGCTTCTCATCTAATAGAGCTCGATGGTTTAATGACATAGATTATTCTCTATGATAGTTCAAGATGAAGAAATATCTTCTAGCTCATGGTGATGATGTCTAAAAGGTAGTTAATAGAGGAATCAATAATTCTATGCAAGATGTTCAAACTATGAATGTATTAGTCTATCACTTTTATGAGCCTTAAGTATGAATATTATGCATCTTCAATGAGCCAAAGGAATATGGAATCATCTTCAACCAATTTATGGGGTATATGGTAAAGTGAAGAAGTCTAAGATACTAATATTAAGAGCTCAATTTAATGTCCTAAAATGGAATAAAATAAAAACATTAGTAGTTTCTTTAGTGGAGTTGATGAAGTTGTTAGAGAAATGACCATGTTGGGGGAAGCTTTATTACAGGATATCATTTAATAGAAAATCTTGTCTATATTTTCCAATAGATTCAAAACAAATATGTCATTCATTAAAGTGAAAATATCTCTCCAAATTGATGGTAGGACATCTCTATGGTAAATTTTTAGCCTTTGACATTAGAAAAGTTGGAGCTAGTATTTATTGCAATTAGGAGTAAATTGCTTTTAGAGCCAAAGTTGAAAATAATGAAGACAGAGAAATTGTCAACATCAAAGTCTAATTCTGATAAGGAGATTGCTAATTTCATTAGAAAGATCAAAAGACTCAAAAATATGAAGGTTGATTAGAAGCTAACAAAATTTTTTTCTTATTATTCGTATGGTGAAATATGTCATATGATTGCATATTATCCAAAAAAGAGCAAGAATGAGGAGAATAAAAAAATAAGATGATTAGATTAAGTTCATGGAGGACTCAATACAAGTTTGATAAAGTAAAATTGCAAGTAGCTAAAATACAAAGCAAGTTAGAGCATTTAGAAAATAGTACAAAAATCAAGGATGAAGAAGAAAATTTCTTTGCTCATTTTACTTATGTTGGTATAATAACCAATGATTTTAATATTATTACATAAGAATTATTCTCATTTCCAACCATGATTAAAGACTATGTGATTTAGATGATTATTTTCAAACCTTTATGTATACTAATCCAAATGAACACAACACTCCTATAACTTTTGAAACCACATGCTTAACTAGAAATGAGAATGAAGCCAACACATTAGATATAACTAGAACTAAATATGAAGAAGCTAATGACATTAATATAGAAGGGCTAATGGAGCAATTGCAGAAAGTGATTAAAGATTATGAAAAATTGAAAAAAAATTTAAAAGAAAGGGATCAAGAAATTAAGAGCTATAAGATAAAGCTTGAATTAGTTGAATAAGAAAATTTAAAGCTAAAAGAGGAAGTGCAACTACTAAAGAAGGACATGAAAGATAAAGCTACTTAAGCCACATCAGATTTACTTAGTAGCTTTACTTGCAACTTAGAATAGCTCAAGGATATCATTAATAATGGATGGTCAAGTGATGACAAAAGGAATCTTGGCTATGAGTCTAGTCTCTCAAAAAAGTTGTCTTCAATAAAAGAATTAATGCATGAGATAAAAGCTCAAACATAGCCTCCACATTCATAGGTCATGGACTCATACATAGGTAAGAAAAATTTTTCTACTCCAATAATTTCAATCATTAGATATGATCCAAGACCAATAACTAGTTTCTTCTAAATATATTATTATAAGTGTGGGATTTTAGATCGTAAAGTAAGGAATTGTAGGACCAATGAATTTTCTAATTATGAAAGTATGTGTTATTTCCATTCTACTAAGTATTTTCCACGAAATGTGAAAATAGGACATCAGGCTTGAAAACCAATCAATAGAAGAGCTCTTCTTATTCATTTAGCCTTAAAGAGAAGTTGTAGCCTAGAGACATAGTTTCTTGACAATGGTTGTTATCAACACATGATCAATAATAAATCAAAGTTTATCACACTTAAACCCTTTAACAAAGGTAAGGTAAACTTTGTGAAAAAGGTGAAGACATGGTAACAGGTATTAGCTTAGTTAAAATTCATAATGATTTTTCTAAATTTCATAACATTTATTATATTAATGGCCTACATTATAATTTTTCAAGCTTAGGAAAATTTTCAAGGGAAAGTTATAATATATGTTTCTTGAATAAAAAATGCATACTAGAAAATTAATAAAATAGTTATAAAGCTTATGTTACTTGAGTAAGAAATAATTTATATTCTATAAATAAGCAATCTGAATGTCTAACTCTTATTTATGAGATAAGTAGTAGTAGGTTATCGCATAAAGTTCTAGAACACTTAAGTTTAGGAAATATCCAAGCTCTCATCAAGTCTTAAGCCATAAGAGGCATTCCTTAGGTAAGTCAGGTAGAAGAGGTATGTTTTGCATGCCAACATGGTTAGCAAACTAAAGTTACTTTTAAATTAGTAAATTTTTACTATAATTATAAGCTTGAACTATTACATATGGGTGTTTGTGGACCTTTCAATGTATATAGTTTTAATGGAAAATAATATTTATTTTTTATTATTGATGATTATACTAGAATGTCATGCCTAACATGTATTGAGAAAAAATATTATTTATTTAAAATTTCTAAGGTATTTAAAAGTATGCTTGTGACTAAAACAAGGATTAAAATCAAAGCTATTAGGACTCACAATGGAGGTGAGTTGACCTTAAATGAATTTTACAAGCTATGTAGATATTTATATATTAAGAGGTAGTTCTCATTAGCTAGAAAACTTAAGAAAAATGGTATTATAGAGTCAAAAAGTAGAACTATATTTGAGATGATCTAATCAATGATAAAGGAGAATAATTCACTAAAGTATCTATGGAATGAGGTAGCAAGAATAGCTATGTATTTCATGTACAGATGTTTGGTAAGAGTTGGTAATTGTAAAACTTCTTATTAAATGTGGCATGATAAAATAGCTAATGTTCAATATTTCAAAAATTTTGGTAGCAAGTGTTATATAAAAAATTAATATAATTTTCATTAGCTTGATATTCATTGTGAGAAAAATTTATTTATTGGATACTCTAGCCATGCAAAAGCTTATTATTGCTTAAATTTAAAAATGTTAAAGGTTATTGAAACACCTCTTTTTAAGATTGATGAATTATCTAAAGAGACTAACAATGTGGCTAAGAAAATGTATGAATGTAGATGAAGAAAAAATAATGATAATATTTTGACATTTGAACAAGTTGATAAGATTGAAGAAGATCATATAACCTTAGTTGATGACATAGAAATAGAACAAGAGGCTACACCTGATGATGGCCTAAGCAGAAGAACACAAAGGTTCGAATCCATGATGGATATCCTTAGGACATCACTTAAACAAAGGATAAGAAGGAATAGAGTTGAAAGAATGGATCATGAATTATTAGGATGTTCTTTTAATTTTTCCTTTCTTCTAACCATTAGGGAAGCTCTTGGAAGTGAGGACTAGAGGAATTCCATGGATGAAGAAATGAAGTAGATTATAGAGAATGATACTTGAAATTTAGATCCATGTCCCAAAGAAGATAATAGCATTGGAACCAAGTGGATCTTATCAAATAAGCTAAATAAGAATTGTGAAGTAACTTGGAATAAGGTAATATTAGTAGCTAAAAACTTTGTTAAAATTGGAGGACTCAATTATCAAGATACCTTTGCTCCAATTGCAAGAGTAGAATCTATTAAAATGCTTAGCTTTTGTAGCTTATAATGGATTTAAGCCCTACCAAATGGATGTGGAATTAGCTTTTTCTAATTGAAAAATAAAAGAGACAGTGTATATTGAAGAGCCAGTAGGATATACTAATACTAAAAACCCAAACAGGCTTTGAATAAAGAAAAATTTTCATGTTTAAGAACATTGTTGGATGTAATAACTTTAACCAAATAGGCTTGATTATCTTAATTTATATATTGTTACTTTAGGAATTTTATATGATGTAATTAGTTTTATTTTAGTGATATTTTACTTTAATTTAAACTAGGCTCCTATGTTTATCGTTGTGTTTCTTATTGCTTGTTAGTTTACTATAGTTATGTGCCTAACATCATCTTTATCTTGCATTAGGATGAACATCTGTAGTGGGAAGATATGAAGGACAACATTGTATTACCTCTTAGTTAATGTATTCTTAGGATGTTTCTTTGAACTATTAGGAGGTTGGGCATCTAGGATCTTTAATAAGAGTACATTGTGCATGACCATAACTACCAGAACTACCATCCTACGGAAACAAAATGTAGGAGAGATCGATAATAAGTGAAGAACCATGAAGCTATGAAAGGAAAAGGGTTCACCAACCCCTTATTCCTACTAAACCAAAATGAGAATGAGTATCCTTCCTTCAAGGGTTCTCAACATAAAGATTCTCAACCTCTTGATATTGGTGATGGAGGATTAAACCTAAATTTACAATCCACTATCCACAATCTGGGTTTAGGCAAAAGTGTGAGTCAAAGCAGGGGCTTGGGTAACCATCAAGATGATAAGAATGTTGATAAATATGGTTGTGAAAAGCCTAGATGAGGTGGTAGATACCATGGTGGTGGTAATACTTCTCATTGTTTTTCCTCTTCATTTGCATCTTCTTCTTTCTCTTCTATTTCTAATAGATGCCATAGAAATAATAATCATGATGAAGGTGAATAGTGGGATAATGATAATCTTAGAGACTACCATAAACAAAGGTGGAGTAGAGGACATCATAGAAATCATCAAAATAATGATGATGATGATGAGCCTTTTCTTTCCACTTAAAGCATGTTGAACATTCTAGATGCAATAAAAATTACAACTAAGCATGTAAAAGATAGTCAAATCAAGAAACTTAACATGAACAATACCCCTAGATCTAAGGGGGGATATAACACAAATACACAAAAACATCTTCAAGCCTTTCACAATGATTGTTCCTTATAGAATATTGGAAATGATTGGTAGAAATTAAAGCTATTTCCTAGGACATTCATCAAGAAATTAGAAAGATGGTATTATTCCTTGGAGCTAAAATATATCTATTGGTGAAGTACGATACTAGATTTGTTCAATGATAAATATCAAATGTAGTCCTAAGTGTCTAATCTGAGAAGGAAGATCCAAGGATGGAAGCAAGGAATACATGAACCCTTGCACACTACCATGGATAGATACTATTCTCTCATACACTAATGCCTTCGCCATAGTTATTCTTAGCAGGAACAACTTCACCACATCATAGATGGACTCAAATCAAAAATGAGAAAAACTCTTGAGGTCTATGTTGAAGGAGGACTATTAGAACTTAGAGCTCATAAAATCCAAAGGCTCATTGAGTAATAGCAAAAAAAGAAGGAGACTTGAGGAAATAGGAAAGTGTTGAGGAATATAACAAGAATCCTTCAATTAGAAAAAGGAGCTCTAATTTTGTAACAATGAGGAGGAGTCACCACTTGATGAGGTGATGCAATGAAAAATCTTGCCAATCCAAAAATATATTTTCAATATATCATCCAAGGTTTATAAATTATGGGACATTTTGAACAAAATATTCCAAGTTTCTCTTAAAAATCATAAAAAAATCAAGATAGCAAAGAAGTGATCAAGATCACAAGAGGCAAAGAGAAGTTCAACATGCCTACCAAAGGGGTAAGAAAAAATCTACTATAGTAGAAGAAGTTATCGAGATAGAATTAGATGATGATGGTGGGTGTGACATTTCCCAATATAAATATCCTCAAGGAGGTTTTCCTATTGTGTTACACTTGTAAGAGTTTGGGATGTATATGATGAATCCTATACTAGCAAGAAGGCAAGCACCCATAAGATTTCTTTATTCTCAAGACAATCCAACATAGTTCCGCTAGCAAAAACAAGCTTATTATCCAAATGGAGCTCCACCACAACCATATTAGTAGTACTAGTAGTGGTAGCACTCATAGACATGGGGGATGCCACCACCAAGGTAGTAGCATCTTTACCAACAACCAAATCTATAAGGGTACTATGTTTAGGAAGCCATTTCTCTCCTTAACTCTTCTAATCATGCCACCTTCCAACATCACTACTACCCTCCTCATTATTACCAAACTCATTTTCCATCTCCCAAGGGGGAGTCCCCACATCCATATGACTCTCCTCATCCTTTTGCATATGTCACTTCACCCTCAACCTAGTTACTACCTTCTATATTAATGTAGGGAGAAATTATGCCTTAGCCACAACAAAGTAATGCAATAAGGGTTATTAACTTACAACCATCTCCTAAGGCAAGTGGTTCAGAAACTAGATCATGAAAAAGAACTTTCTTCCAAAATAACAGCCCAACTATACCCTCACATACACTTGTACCTAGCAACCCTACTTTTGCATCTTCTTCTACATCTAATTAGTTCAACTCCATTCAAACTAAAAACCTCCCAAAGTGCATACTATCATGTTAACTCATGTGATACTTGATTGAATAAAGGCTAGCCACCTTTCTAGGAAACTATTTGATCTTGGAAGTCCCCTTATTTACCTTCAAATCACTAAGAATGAGCCTTGCAATGCTCTTCTAGATTTAGGTTCTTGTGTTAATCTAATTTTCCATAAGATGTATAAAACTTGGAACCTACCTTCACTTAAGAAGAACAACATCCGCCTCAAGTCATCTTATTAGTCCATCATTGTTCCCTTGGGATTGGAGGAGGACATTGTTACCACTATTTATGAGTGCTCCTACCTCATCAATTTCCTAGTGATCTATGTGGAAAATTGTAAGGAACACCTCCCAATCATCATGGGAAGGGCTTCGCTAAGCACTATTGATGTATAATTAGGGATCCAAGATCTTTCCCTCAAAATCTCTAAACAAAATGCATTCAAAAATATCAAGAGGAAGAAATTTTCAAGCATCATGTATTGTAATATAGGGTGCAACTATGTGTAGAAACTATGGGTTGTTAATAGTGTATTTATCAAAGCATGAAGTTAGTGTGGTGATATATCTAAAACTCATAGGTCCCTCTATGTAGTAGCCATAAAGTAGAAGGGCACCTAGTGGCTGATAGCTAACCTTGAGAGTAGCTCAACACTTTACATGGAACCTGCTAAGAACCTAACATGTGCTTATGTGGAAGGAATGGATGAACTAGAGTAAATTCATTACCAATGCTCCATTGATGAAATTGATGATACTATGTAGGAAGAGTTGGAAATTTTTGGAAATTTTAAACAAGATCCCCTTGAGTTGAAAACTCTACTTGTTGACATGGAATATGTGTTCATGAAAAATGGGAAGCTAGTAATAATTAATGCAAATATTGCTCATGAACAAAAGGAGATTTTGTTTAAACTAGTCAATAGATGGCCAACATCCTTTTATTGGTTATATCCCTAACTCATAGGGTTTAATCCTAAAATATTCCAGTATTATATCATAGCCATTTTGCAGCCCATTCATGGTGTGAAGAACCTATAAAAGCCAATCTCAAACACCATTTATAGGTTTAGAAATTTTTAAAAGGTTCCAAAATTTGACAAGTTTAAGCACTTTACACTATTAAGTAATTTTACATGGCCTAGAAACTATTGGAATATACACAAAATTGTTCATAATTTCACACTTGGCCCATTCTCATTCACTCAAGAGCTCCTACACATTTCCATACTTGCATTCTTTTGAACCCTAGTGTGGAAGCATTATAGCCTTAAGACTTATGAACTTTTGGTGTCAAATCTACATCTCTAGGAATCCCAATCCTCATAGTGATGCAATCTGGTAGTTAAATTTCTTAGATTTCTCACTGCCTAGTAGTGACCCAACTTGCAAATATGAGGTTGTAGTAATGGAGGTTTAATAGCATCAAGTGTGACTTAGCATTCAGATTGTGAAGCAGATCACATCAACTTTAATAGGCTTTGAACTTCTGCATAAGTGAACCATTTTTCTATTCATCTAGGCACCATTTGTGCACATTTCTCTAACTTAAACTTTATTCTTTTTGAATAAATTTTTATGTTTTGGGCTTGGAGTACGATATATTTTTTTTTATTATTTGTGCATCATTTCAAATCTGCTATCATTTTTACATTTTATTTCACTTTTATTACCATGATTTGCATTTTGTAAGTCCTTTATTGATCTACTAAACTGACTAGGATATCCAAAATCCTATTTCTTCTATAGTGGCCCTAGGGATTCATGGGTTGTAAAATTGCTACACTAAGGATCTTCAATTTTTCCAATGACCAAGGTTTTTAGTTACAACATTTTTTTCTTGGCCCTAGAACAAGGACCTTCACCTAAATTATATGACTAAATCTATTCTTTTCATTTCCATTTCCAAATTTTTCCATGATTTTTGATGCCAAAACCTTCAAATCTACCTCTTAATCAATGCTTTAGCTCATCCCCTTCTTCTCCCAAAGTCCAATGTGTGAGTGGTAGGTGTTTAGGCTCTAAAAGTTTTACAATAGTTTTTTTTTTGAATTTCTAAAGCTAGTGTTGATATTTTTTGGTGCATTTCCTTATTTCTATTGGCTTCCAAAATTACCCTATAGTAGAAACCTTAGAGTGGAAGCTACAAGTGGTTTGGGTGCTAAAATTTCACAATACCTATTATGAAATTTTTAGCAAATTTTTCCAATTCTTAAAGTTGGTGGTTCAATCCTTCTAGAAGGCATTCAACATTTTGATGTTGGCTTTCCCACCCTCCCCCTCCACCCACATCTTTCTAAGATGAGAAAATTGGAAGCCTACTAAACCTAATTCTAGTCGGAAATACCAAATTTTTAGTTTGGCATTTTTACCCTTTCCCCCTATCAATGTTGGGTTAGGAGGTGTGGGATTTCCATTATCTCACTGTCCTTCTTCTTCCCCCCTCTCCTACCATACCCAATGTGGAAGCAGTTGGGATGCTAGCATGGGAGAGGCTTAATATCAACTTTGCCAAAATCAACATTGCAAACCAAAAGCCTTTTTTTCTTCATATTTTCTACAACCCAAGCTTCTAGAAGATCAAAATTTCCCCTTCGCCACCATCCCCCATCCCTCCAACCCATAACCAAAACTAGAGCATGGAAGTTCTAGGTGGTTGGATGGTACCTTTTTACAATAGTTGTTGTGAATTCTTGCCTTTAAGGCTAGCATTGAAACCATTTTTCCCTTCTCTTTTTGTGGCCAATTTTATTTTAGTTTCTAAAGTGGGTGGTGAAGCCCTTCTAAAAATTATCAAACTTCCAAAAGGTAGCTTTCCCCATTTTTTCAAGTTAAGAAAATTGGCATCTTGCTAAGACCAACTTTTAGTAGAAAAACCCAAACTTTCCTCTTTGGTATTTAGCCTTTTCCCTCATGAATGCTGAGTTAGAAGGTGTGAGATTTTCATTATCTCACCCAGACTTCTTTTCCCCCTATCATACCCAACATAGAGATAGTTGGGAGGCCAACTTGGGTGACGCTTGAATCCAATGTTTACAAATTTCCATTCTTGGTAAAAGGAAAAACCTCTCTTATCCCCGACTTACTAATTATAGTGTTTACTTCATTTTTTTGCCATTTTATTTTCCTTTAGGAGTTTTTGAATCTCACTTGATGGAATTTACTTCTATTTTACCATTTATAGCCTATTTTTAAGCCATTCTCAACACTAGAGACATGTCTTTCCAATAGTTCACCAAATTTCCCTTCACCATCATTGGCAAAGATCATAACCAACAAGCCATGAGGTTCTATGACCCCAAAGACCCTACCATAATTAAGTGTAGGTGATATTTAAGGATCAAAGGGGAGAGTACTAATTTTGAATTCATAAATGAATTTTGCATCCATAAAAGAAGATCATAATAACTTCATTTGTGCTAAAATACAGGTAGACATGCTAATTCCACATATTGAAGCAATGGACAAGTGGGAATTTGAGCTCATACACAAGAGTGCGAAGGAGTACATCCCTTCCTCATATGACCAAATTTCCCTTAATGAAATCTATGGTAGCATCCTATCCCAATTGGTTGCCATGGAAGAGGAAGATGATAAGCATAGCTCTAAGGAATAATAGGATGAGGAGGATGAATTTAAGGTAGAATCTAAGCCTAAAATCATCATTGGAGGACTCCTCCAAGAAACATCCCTCAAGGTCACAACACCTTCCTCTAATGCTATTATTTTCTCCATTAGCATGGTGCCACCATCTTCCACTCCTTCCTACGCTACTATGGTAGACCCCATGTTGGTTATAGTGATATATCAAACATAGCCAATGCCACAAACAACAAACTATAATACATCAATGCCATTTACAACTTAGTCTCGATATATAAAGCCATCAATAATGGTTTCTACCATCAAAAAGTTTCTATTTACTCATGTGATATCCATCATGGGATCCTAAGAAACATAGGGATCACACACCTCATTTGTTTAGTTTGTGCCTTAAGTATCAGTACAAGCATCCTTTTCTTTGTTTGGCCTATAAGCCAAAATCATAATGCAACCTCTTCTTTCTATCATTCAACCGATAGTGAGGCCACAAGCCTCACAATAGATGTCACAACCATATGTACAAACTTCACAACCTATGGGGCCATCACAAGGCTTAGATCAAGACTTCAAAATGATCCAAGACTTGATGGAGGAGTTGAAAAGGCTTAAATCCTCTACCACATAGATTGTCAAGATTATGAATTTTTACCAAGAAGATATCATAAGTCCTATAGTCCCATCCTTCACACTTCCCCCTAGCATCCCTATTTTCAAATTTAGCAAATATAATTGCGAAGTTGACCCTAGTTCTCACCTTGTAACCTTTTGATCTGATTTTTTACTCTTGTAGCCATGGCCTCATACCATCATGAGGGCTTGATTGGCATTGTACATTACCTAGAGGATCCATGTCCTTTTTAGAGGACTTAGTAGCCCACTTTGTCAACTACTTCAAGTATAACTTGAAACCTAACATAATGCTTAACCAACTTATGAAAGTCAAGCAATGGCCTTAAACCCTACAAAAATTCATTTAGTGGTGGAATGGACTATTGAATGAATACTAAAGCCTATAGCCAAAGCCTACATATTAGCCATATTTAAGGAATTAGTTAATGACTTTATCGAGTCTAAACTCTACTAGCTTGATCCAGGGTCTCTTAGCCAAGAATTTTCTGAAACTAAAAATATAGAGGATATAGTAGAGGCTAGTCATGATTTGGCCTATATAGCAGATAAAAACCAACATACTCTGAGAGACAAAGAAGAAAGCAAACAAAAAAACATGACCATAGTAATTTTATCCAAGGAAACAAAGACCATGAACCAAGGGTCAAAGATCAATCAACCCAAGGACCCCACTAGTGACTACAATAACCAATCATTAGCCAATGCAATGACTGCATTAACAACAACCAAGCCTAACTTTGAAAGGAAGGAAATTTCCAAATACACTATGTTGCCATTAAAACCATCTGAGTTACTAGACCAACTATTAGAAAGTGGACACATGCAGCATAGAAAAATGACCAAAGTTGCCTAAAAGAAACATGAGTGGCTATGTGAATTAGCCAAGGACCCCTCTCAAACAACAAAGGATGATTCCCAATTACATAGATGCTTTAAGTGAGATTGCTTCTGTCATTATCATCAACTACCTAGTCATGGCATGGATTTCTACTTTGTGCTAAAGGATGACTGGTAAAGGATGATAGATACGGTGAAGCTAGTCTTAGATGCTTCTAACCCAGTTCAACCATAAGACCAATCGATGCAAGTTTACAAAGACTCATTGAATTCTAATGACAACCCTTATGTTATTTCAACATTCAACATTAATGATGATCGAATACCTACAAGAGAACCATTAGTGATTCAAGTATCCATCTACGATGATAGGGTGTCTCTTGGCTTCTCTTTTCTTCTTTTCCTATCTTGCTTCTTCTTTCCTTATTATTTCCTTCTTACTTTCCTTCTCTTATTCCATCCCACCATCTCATCATCCTATATCCCTTTTCCCTTTTAATATTAGCATTGTTGTTTCTACATGCAACTCATTTCTTGGTGCTACTATTGTTACTTGCAATTCTTTGTTGTAGGATGATTGTTTCTATTGCTGTTATTGTTTGCAAGCAATTGGTATCACTTGTTATAGCTGCTATGTACTACCAACATGGCTACTTGTAGCCATTAATGAATTAGCTAAATTCTCTCTTTTATCAACTTCTTATTTTTTTCTTTTTTAATATCATGATTGTTTCTAAATTATTTCATCTTTAATATTTCTATTTAAAAATAATTTAATATTTTCAAATTTAGTCATTCTATTTAAATTATTAGTTAGATTTCCTCTCTCACCTAAAGACTATTCCCAGGCTAGCTCTACATTAAGCAATATGCCCTAGGCAATAACCTTGTAAAATAAGCAATTTATGAGCATTGTGTGTTAGTGTGCCTTTACAACCCAAATTTTCACATCAATAATACTAAATTTGAGATCACCTTAAAGCTTTATGTTAAACATATCTCTAAGTGTCTACATTGGATGTTCCCTATGAACTTAGTAGAATTGATAATTTATATTCTATGTTTGGATTAACCTGGTATCTCTTTATGCAAATAGTACTCCTTTGATCTTTGTAACATGCAAATTAGAATCCACCTACTTATTCCTCAAGTTGCAACACTTGGTCACAAGGCTTAATGCAACCACTCAAAAAGATGTTAGGTATTTGTTCAATTGCTAGTCCTTTGACAACCCTACTTGTTTAGATGAGAATTAAGCTTCTTAGCGATGAGCCTTTTGAATGATGGGAGTGATAAAATTTTTGAATGATGGTATGGTACCTATATATCAAGTCATAAGTCTTTGGTTCAATCCTTGACACCTTCATTCTAAAATAGGTCAACCTTTCACTCATCTACTAGCTCTTCCAGGATCATGCTTGGTAGAATGAGCATCAAACCCACGGGTGATGAACCTTTATGCTCTAATCAACCAAGCGATATCTAAACTAACTAATGAATGCCATATCATACATGATAAATAAATATAAGGTTACTAAAAATCCTTAGTTTAGATCCACAATTACCAAGAAATCAATTATTTCTTCAAGGATTTGATTCTAACTATTTTCATAGATGCATTGATATATACAATGGGGATATGTTTTCTATTTTAGTTTAATGAGAGCAGTTAATCTAGGGGCTTATTTTAATTATTAGAGCAATTACTTTAGTGGTTTATTCTAATCATTAGAGAAGTTACTCTAGTAGTTTATTCTATTTATTAGAGCAATTAATTTAGTGGTTTATTCTAATTATTAGAGTAGTTGCTCCCAAGCCTATAAATATAGTGCCCATGCACACAATTGAAAAAGAAGTCTTTTAGCAGTCAAGTAGCAAAACTCTTGTAGTTTGTTTGAAAGTTAGAGTATTTTCTAAGTGTCCGCAGTAGGAGGTCTAAGTGTGGATGGATGTTTATTCAAGAATTGTGTACCTAAGCACACTTTATGTATGGCAATAAAGATGAGCTCTTCGATTCATCCTTGCAGCGCTTGAGATTTTTTTTCTTACACATTTATTTTATTTTATTTTTATTTTATCCACTTTAAATTTATGTTATTAGCATAGAAATTCATTTTTATCAATTAAGCAAATCGTTAAATTACACTCAGTACAATCACTTCGAGCATGCATGTAACACTTGGTAACCTAGTAGCGATTAGCATTTGGTAATCCTAGTAGTGTTGCACTAGTGTAGGACATAAAAACATAAAAGCTATAAAAATCATATGCCTCAAGCTTACTTAACCATACAATCATGACATACACGTAAGATTGGGAATAAAATGATCAACCAACCCATCCTTGTTCCATAAGGGCGCATAAGCACTTAGTCCTTGGAATGGGACTCGATTGTGCATGAAATGATCATATTCCTATGGTTGAGAATAGGGGTACGTCGTCGCTCATTATTCACACCATTGCCAGGTACTTAGTTGTTTGTTGGCTAATTAGAACTTAGAAAATCATTCACATCATTGGAACAAACCCTTAGGGTTGGTTTAGAAAATAATAAACAAGAACACATTGCATACTAAATGGACAAGTATGTCTCCTTCTTCATACAAAAGCACCTCACCACCTAGGTCTGAAACAAGAAACAATCAGTGGCGTAATACACATGATGTTGATTCACCAGTTCCTCAACAAGTTCAAGTGGTACCAATGAGTATATACTAGAATTCACCTTTATCATCCATCAAGATGAACAACTGCATTGGCGAGACCTAGAATGTAACATAGTGTTACCTCCTGATCGTTTAGTCCCAAGCATGCTTCTTCATGCTCTCAGATGAATTGGCATGTAGAATACATTGTACAAGACCATGACTTGAGAGAATACCATCCCACAGAGGCATAACATCAAAGGAACTTACAACAGGAGATACATCATAAGTCTTTGAAGGGTAAGTGGTCCTAGAATGCCCCACATGTCTTAAGCGAAAATGAGGGTGGTGAACCTACCTCAAGAAATCGGCCACATCATGATGTTCCTCTCCTTGACTTTGGCCAAGAGGTTATGTATCAAAACCTTCATTCCACTATTCATAACCTAGGATCTGATACCCATGGGCACAAACGATCCAAAAAGGAAACACAAACACTTGATAAAGGTGGGCATTCTGATTGCAATCGCAATCAATGCTAAGACCATATAAGAGAAGCTGGCAGACACTGTTATGATGAAGGTTCTTCTTCTTCTTCACCTTCATCATCTCCTTCACCGTCTAATTCAATATTTGGACAAGGTCATAAAGAAAAAGACCATGGAGATAAATGTAGGAAAACTAGAAGTCATAGACAAAAAATCTAGGAAAGGGGACGAGGGCACTCTAGAGAGTCACGACATAGAAGAAGGTAGAGTAGGTACAACGTAGGAATCATAGACACCATGGATGAGACGATTACAATGAACCCCTACTCAATACTCAATGTATGTTGGACATAACTGTGTCTGTTAGAATTCCAACAAGGCACCAAAAAGATAGCAAGATCAAGAGATTAGATATGAACAATATCCCATGATTTGAAGGGGGATACAATGCTGATCCTTAGAATTACTTACAAGCATTCCATGATACATGTGCATTATATAACATATATAATGAATGGAAGAAACTTAAGTTGTTCCCACAGACATTAGTTAAAGAAGCAGAAAGCTGGTATTGGTCTTTAGAACTGAAATCCATTTGTAGGTGGAGTACTATGTTAGAAATATTTAATGACAAGTACCAAACATACTCCCAAGTGTCTAACTTGTGAAAGAAAATCCAAGGCTAGAAACAAGGAGGACATGAACCCTTGGATGTTGCCATGGGCCAATACTGTGCACTGTTACATTTTTGTCTTAGCCATGGTTATTCGCAAAGGAATCAACTGCTCCATCTCATGGATGGGCTTAGGCATGAAATTAGAAGAACCCTTGGAACTTATGCCCAAGGTAGACTATCTGAGCTTAGGTTCCATCAGATTCAAATACTATTGGATCAAGTTTCTAAGGAAGAAGGTGAGCTATGAAAAAGAGAAAGTGTAGAAGAGTACAATTGAGATCCTTTCCTTCAAAAGAGGGGAGTAATATTTTGTAAGGATGAATAAGAGTCACCACTCAAAGAGATGGTGAATAGGAAAATTTTTCCTATCCAAAAGATGACATTAGAAGTTTCAGCAATGGTAGAAAAAATGTGGGATTCTATAGATAATAGATTTCAAACTATTCTTAAAATAGTAGAGGAGTCTAGAGAGCAAGGTAGTGAGAAAAGTAAAAAGAAAGAGATTGAACATGCACGTAGCAAGGGTAAGGGCAAAGTTGCCATCATTGAAGAGGTTGTCGATTCAGAAATAGACAATGATAGTGGATTTGAGATATGTAAATATGACCATCCTAAGGGATTTTGCCCTATAATCTCACATTTGTAGGAGTTCGAGGTGTATGCACTTAACCCATGATCAAACAAAAGGCAAACACCTTGAAGGTTACCTTATCCTCAAGGTAACCTAAGGCAGTTCCACCAACCCTTAACATGTTATCCCAGTGAAACTCCATCACAACTGATTGAGCAATATCAATAGTGGAATCACCCACAATCATGGGGAATGCCACCACCAAGGCAACAGTATCCTTACTGACAACCTGACTCATATGGATATTACATGTAGCAGTCAATCTCCCAATGTGACTCTACTGGTCCCGTCACTCCTCAACCTCACTACCAATCTCACGAGTATTATGGGACTCCCTCTTCTAGAGGCAATATTCTGCAAGCATATCATCCTTCTCATCTGGTTGCACCTCTTTCACCAAAAGCTCCACTACCACCTACTCCTGGGATGCAAGGTGAAATCTCTCCCCAACTGTAGCAACATAATGTCATGAGGGTTGTTAATTCTGAACCTACTATTGGTTCCAACAACCACATGAAGAAAAGATGTTTCTTTAGAACCAATAGTTCAACTAAGCCCTTGCAATCACAAGTGGTTGATTCCTTAGATACCTCAGTATCAATCAAAAATTTGAAGCCCCCTCCAACACAATCATTGCACTCAACATATACAATCATGCTAACACATGTCGTCACTAATTAGATCAAAGCTAGACACCTTCCTAGGAAATTATCGGATCTTGGGTGTCCTTTGATATACTTACAAATCACTAGAAATGCATCATGCAAGGCTCTTTTGGATTCAGGTTCTACTATTAACTTGATTTCTCAAGAAATGTACAAGGCCTAGAACCTGCCTCCATTGAAAAAGAGCAACATCCATCTAGAGTTGGTTGACCAATCCATCACTATCCCATTGGGATTAGTGGAAGACATTGTTATCATTGTTTGTGGGTGGTCATACCCAACTGACTTCCATTTGATTCAAGTAAACAATGGTAAGGGGGACTTCTCAATCATAATGGAAAAAGCATGGCTAAGTACCATCAAAGAAAACCTAGGAATCCATGAACTTTCCCTAGAACTCGTTTTAGGATATCCTAGTACAACTTAAGCAATACCCTACATTTACATGTTATACGGATATCCTAGTAGTTGACATGAAACCCAAATATGGTGTGATCTTATCTAGGGCTTTTGGAGCTATGTTTGGGGGCTTCTTTAGGTCAGATTTTTCAGAATTATTAATCCCTATCAAAGGAAAATCTGAATACATGACTATACCCCAAGAACCCTTTCAAAAACAAGTAGTAACAACCTTGGATCAACAAAATCAATCTTTGGAAGATCGAAATGCTAATCTTTATGTTGGGGTTATTGAGGTTGAGTGTAGTAAACATGTTGAAAATGACTATGTGAGTGGAACTATAGAAAATCCTATCTCTTATGCAAATCCCATCCAATCTTATCAAAGTTCTAGAGAAGGTGAAGAAAACCATGGAGACACCTTGCCTTATCAACAACACGATGGATTTTGTCTAAGTGATCCACCACCTTTAGGGGAAGACAAAGATGTAAATAAGACCTTACCTCTTAAAACATTTGAAGGTGTGCTAAATTTTAACAACACATCCATGGAACATTCTCCTAGAAAAGCTATATCCGATGACCCACCAAAACCTAGACCTATCATTGAAACTTATATTAAAGAAAAAATTTATAGAAAATGATCAAGCAAGATAAGTGTAGGTC
>MNCI01007686.1:594459-608416 GCA_015680685.1 Gnetum montanum | reverse complement strand
TCCGGTAAGTGGGAATGGATGCTGACGCTAGTTAAATTAGACTTACGTCCTTAGTCAGAGTTAGCTTAATCTCTCAACCCTTTTCCTCATAGCTTAGGAGAGAAAACTGAAAATACCAAAAAAATCACATACCTCAGACTTGCTTAACCATACACCGTGACACTTACAAGCAAGCCTGGGAAGACAATGAACGATTAACCCCAAGTGTTTCTTGTGGTGTTAAGGCATTTAGTCTGCGGAGTTCGACCAGATCGTGCTTACACGCTCGTATTCGTATGGTTGAGTGTAGGGGTACCTCACCACTCATCAGCTATCAAATGAGGGTCTAGATGTCATCTATGTACAGTGTTCACCATAATGGCTATGAACACCAATTTTGTAATATGTTTGTCAATCTATTCACCATGCACTTTGAGTCTATCACCCCATGTCACCGTTAGTTGTCATTCAATCAATAATTCCATACCTTTCCAATATTTTGTAAGGAACTTGAGGATGAGTTTTCATTCAATCATGGGGGTATGATGAGCCGCAATATTAGCTTCATGATATCGGGTTCGCGATATCAGAGCCTGCTAAGTGATATCGAACATCTAATGTCAGAACCTATTTTGTTGCCTATAAATAAGAGGGGGCACACTTGGTTTTGGCATTAGTCTTAGTCCCTTACCTGAACTCTTGTAGTTTTCCCTTCTCAAAGTTAGAATTATTTCTGAGTACCTACAATAGGAGTCATAAAGTGAACAGATCTTTATTTGAGCTTTGTGTACCTGAGCACACCTTGTGTTTAGAAATAAAGACGAACTTTGTGATAAATCTTGCAACATTAAAAATAGCTTATTTATTATCTTTCATGCTATTTAAAATTATTTAATGCTTTCCTTAGTTAATTGATGTTGCTTTTATTGAATCGTTAATTTTCCCAAGTAAGCACACTCAGTACGACCATTTCGAGCATACGTGGAACACTTGGTAACCCAGTAGCGATTAGCATTTGGTAATCCCAATAGTGTTACACTAGTTCAAGATGTGTATGGTAAGTGGGAATGGATGCTAGTGTTAGGACTAGTTAAAGCATAGTTGATTAGTTAATTTAAATTAGTTGCTCAATTATTTCACTTCTCCCTTCTTAGCATCAGGACATAAAACATAAAAAACCATAAAAATCACATACCTCAAGTTTACTTAACCATACAATTGTGCCATACGAGTAAGCTTGGGAAGATAACGATTAACTAACCCATCCTTATTTATGAAGGCGCATAAGCACCTAGTTCTTGGAATTTGATCGAATCGTGCGTGAACGCTCTTATTCATATGGTTGAGTGTAGGGGTACCTCGCCGCTTATCAACAATGATGAATGCTGGATATTCAAGCCAGAATGGAAAAAGCGCATACATAATTTAGCTATGCACAAAGGGAATAAATATCTGTTAGCCTTAAGACCACTCAAGTTAAACTAAATCATGCTCATTTCTTTCCAAAACAACAAAAGAAAATATCCTCATTGCCACAGTAATAATGGTTTCTATTTTCTAGTTCTACAATGCACAAGAATGCAACAAAATGTGAGAGTGAAATCTCTTTCACCAGGAAGAAACTAGAAGCGAGTGATCTTCCTCAAACTAAAAAGTGTAGAAATATTAAAAAAACACTATTTCCATATTTTACTATCATCAAAAACTGCATCAAGATAAAGATCTAACACTCTAATACCAAATGTAAGAAAATAGTTGTGCAGAAACCCAAATGGCACAAGTAATCAAAGTATAGAATGCAAAAGCAAATGGCATAAGAAATTCACATCCACAAATAACTGGAAATGCACAATTTTTGAGCAAATGAAACTAAACTCCAACCATTGATGCCTGAGATTAAATTTGGTGTTCTGATTCTTCTTTCATACAAGCGCTCTGCTACGATGATGTATGCAATTTTTAAGCATCTATGAAAGGGACCCAAACTACAATCCTACTATGATTCATGGTGCTTTTTTTCTCCCATCAAGAATGAATTTATAGGCCACAAAATCAATTGATGCCTTTGTTCTCCCATCAAGAATGAATTTATAGACCAATTGGCCATGGAATCGGTTACCATAAGAGACCTAATGCCAACCCATAAAAAACATGTTATCAGATATGGAGACCACCTTGATGTGTTAACCAACTCATAAAAATGCGTTAGTGGGTATGGTGGTCACTTTCATACATTAACTAACCCATAAAAACACATTAGTAGGCATGGTAACCACTTTCAAGCATCAACCAACCTATAAAATGCATTAGTAGGCATGGTGGCCACTTTCATGCATTAACTAATGCATAAAGCACATTAGTGGGTAATGCATGCTACACATAGGCCTAATAAGCATCAACTAGAGCTCAAGCCATGTTCCTGAAGTAACCATCTCACTAGGTGGGTACCAAATTCCACTATTGGCTTCTTATTCAACTTTACTTCATGCAAAATTCATACAAGAAACTCCTTGCACATCCTTCATATTGCACTATATCTAATGCCTTGTTATGCTTGATCACATCAATTACTGTAGAGGTTTGTGTGCCATTGTCCTCTGAAACGTCTATCCTTGGTGGCATCTCTATAGCAGTTTTTGAAGAGTATTATGTATCACTATTGTTTGATGATTCATTTGTTGTTGGTATTGAGGAGTGTCGTAAACTAATGTTGTTATCTAAATACACATTGTCCATGTCATAGTCTAGTGATGGAGAGACCAATGGATGATTTGAAGTAGTTTCATGGTCAACTAGCAAGCTTGACGAAGTTTTATCAATCCCTATGAATTTGGCTCCTCTATCCATACCAATAAGGGTGGGGCACATTTTATCAAAAGCTCCATTAAGCTACTCCAGATGTTTATTCCCATAATCACATCCATGTTCCATATTTAATTGAGTGATTGCATCTTTTTCTGCATTTTTTGTAGTGACTTTCAAGTCCATGTTTGCACATTTTCCAACAACATACAAGTAGTTTCCCTTGAAATTATTTCCACTAACTTTGGCTAAGATATGGTATATTCTACCTATTTTCTCTTTCGCATATTGTCAAAGTGAATGTGCTTGTGAGAGATGTCCTAGGGTGGTGGCTCTCCTGGGCTCTCCCCATGGTTAGGGGGCCATGGAACACATTGAGGTACCCTTGGGTGACTCTCAAGTGTTAGAAAACCCATCTTGACTTGGCGGTACCAAGTCAACATCAGGATACCCTCCTGATGCAACTCTTTCTAAGTTCTCTTCATACTACCCTCACGTGGAGAACTGCATGGCCTTGATTCTATGGTGGTCATAGATATGTAGGTAGCCAGGACTAGATAGTTTTGGTGTAGTGCCAAGCCACATCTTTGTACCAGATCATGAGGGATCTAGGGATGAGGCACCATCCCTTGTAGATGCATCGTTTCCCCTTCCACCAATGTTATCTATAGGCTTGCTTGTGTGCTTGTTTTCATGGTCCTTGTTTGGAGTTAGTTATCCTTCTTGAGGTGTGTTTCCATACATATATTAAGAAGCTACGTTGCGGCTTGCACTCTTTCCTGGGATGCTTGCTTGTTAGAGGCATATTCCTTAGGTCTTCTACCCTAGATCCATTAGATCTTAGTGAATTCCTTAGGGTGCCAGAAAACGTTGGGGCAATGTTGTTATAGATGATATCATAGCATTTTTGAAATCATGTTGCGATATGCATGTGCTCTTTGGTTGTGTTACTCCATTGATGTTGTTCTATTAATGGTCCATTTGGATTGATACCTAGGTGATCTAGGATCGTATCCTTATGTATTCTTTGAAGAGTTGCCTTATGGTAATATTTTTACACTCTTCATGATGGAACTGATGTTACATTGTGAGCAACTGATGTATGTTATTCTCCTTTACAATGTATACGATTGCGTTGTGGTATTTTCCTCCACTTGTTTACTTGTGGTTGGACCAGTTGTAGTTTCCCTTGATATGGTAGAGGAGAGTTCTATTAGCAACTCATAAATCATTGTTGCATGAGGATCTCTTATCTCTGGTCTCCAGTGATTCATTTTGGATTGAATTAGACCTAGTCTCTACTTCGATTTCCACCCAGATAACATGTATTGAGATGGAATTAATTGAATTGTGCAAGATGTGATATCCTTGCACTCCCACTCATCCTAGATACAGTGAGTATGGGAATTACAAATTGGAACATGTTGGTTCCCAGTTACCTCAAGGTGGAGGGCCTTCAGACATGTGCTTTTGGTGAGCCTTGTTCTGGGTGGATTAATACTATTGCTAGTAGACTTTGTACATTCATGCTTGCAATTGTATGTTTGTCTATTTGTGTATGCATTTCTTCTTGGTTGCGTTTTCAAATTCTACATGTGTGTTACCTTTGTCATGTCTATCGTTCGTAACACAAGGCTTTGTGTTCTACGCGGTATGATGACTTGTTGTTGGGATTGTTGAGGATGCATTGAAGGTCATTTGTGCCATCATAAGGCCAAATGTTTGTGGTCCTTGTTTTTGATAACTTCTTGTGCTTGAGGCATGATTGCCCTTGTTGTTGACCTTTCGTGAGTTGTGCTCCCTTGTTTGAGCTAGTTGTGTTGCCCTTTGGTTTGTGGCATCACTCTTTTGATTGGTGACATTGCTTTAGGCACTTTGATTTGAAGACTTTTGGTCTGGGTCATCCTATTGTTGGTTCTTGTTGAGACCACACCTCTTTTGATGAGAGTCTTTCTTGTGGACGCATCCTTCTTAATGTTGCTCACTGTAGTGAGAATTGGTTTTGTGGATACTTGGCTAAACTTTGGTCTTCCATCTTATTTTTGAGTTGAGATAACGATTCCTTATTGCCCACACCTCTTATGAATGTGTTGAGATTTTGATCTTGGTTGGAACCAATGTTAGTGGCTAGGAGTGTTTGTTGTATATGAATCTTGGAATTCTAAGAGTGTCCTAGCTCTCTCTAGGTGTGCCTCATGATGAATTCATTTATTTGAGTGTATCAAATTGACCCATCAATGTTTTGTGTGATTAATCTCTATGTGTGTTATTGAGGTCTTGCTCTTTATGATGTTGTGAAATTGATATTACTCTATTATATGATCATGCTTGATGGTTGTATATGAGGCTGATGTGCTAATCATGTTCCTACTAATGTATCTATTTCTAAGCTATTATCTCAATCTTTGTAGGTAGCATAGGTGCAAAGATGCAGGTAGTGGTGACCTCAGTTGATTCTGTGAGCACTATGTCTATGGGGAAGATGTATGCTCTTGAGGCCTTCATGAATGGATTATTTGATCTTAAAATCCCAACATTAGGTTGTGGATTTATCAGTACCTTGGCTATGATGAATTAGTAGGTACATCATGATTTGTTTGCCTCTCTATGCTAGGTGAGCACTAACAAAGGACGGTGATCCATCCTAGACCCTACAGATATTGGGTTCTCATATGGCATGAAATGGTATCCTTGTTCATGTCAAATATTGATGTCCCAGGAGTGGTCAATGCCTTGAGGTCCCACTATGGTAGGTTGTGGATACTCAGTTGGCATGTTCCATTATTCGATTGTTGTGCTCATGTCTCAAATCGTTTTCATTCAATGATAGTCGTGCAGTGAGTTCAGTGCAATGACTGTTCATGTACTTTTTGAGACAATGAATGCAATGTGATAGATGATCATGTACATTCCATGATAGAAATAGGTTTTTCTCAAAATAGCATGGTATTTTAATGGTATGCTCTTGGCTTCCTAAACCTTTCAGCTTAGGATGGGCTTGGGTAGTTTGTCTTATAGCCTTCTAGGCCTGGGTAGCATTCCCAAATACCATGTATTATGCTCCCTAAATGTATTCCTATCCTCAAGTATGTGAGATTGTAATGTAACATTGTGATATTCTCAATTTTGATAGTTTATGAACACAAAAGTACTAGATATTATTGCCCTATGTGGATCAGTTGTCTCCTTGTTGTAGGCCCATGCCATACCCTGTGACAAGGCCAAGCTTGATGTATGGTGTTTTCTTGGTGCTTCTTTTGAAGCACCTTCCCTATATGTTGTAAACGGCCTTTGTGCCTTGATGGATAATTCTGCTGAAAACCCCATGGGAAAATTCTCTTGTTGTCATATGTTGTTATAATGAGTAGCCAGGGCATGTCCTTGCCTAAGTTGCTCTTGAACTGGTCCCTTGTGTTCTTGGTGATATTGGCATGCCTTAATGATGTGTCCTTCAGTGAGATTTCTTAAGACAGGACAAGTCTTGGGAACATTTCCTCTTGGCNTTGAGTTCTGGGTATCGGCACCTAGACTCCCTCTTCCATGCTGGATGTGATTGTTGAGTAGTTTTGCAAACGTTGGGATGGTGGTCCATCCTTGAATAAATGATGTTATAGTTACAGAAATTGACTTCTGTTGGTGACCTTGCTTGATGGGCTTGAATGTTCTCAAAAACACTTGAGCCTATGAACTCATGATTGGGGGCTTCTAATAATTTGTGCATGTTGCCATGCTCTCGTGACTGGTTGCTTTTGGTTTTTCTGAGGCCTATGATGCACTCTCATGGCTTGGGACTTATTGGTGCTTTTGTGGACTATGGTGTGATTCCATGACTTAGGACTCATTGTGCTTAACAGGCTATGGTGTCTTACCAAATCTTCCTGTGTACTCTGTTTCTTATGTACACTGATGTATCACACCGCCTCTCCCTAATGTATTATCCCATGTCTCTAGTAATGTTAATTCATGTTAGTGTCCTCACCTCTCTAGTGGGATAGCAAGTCTAAGCACTATATTACTTGGTGATTCTCTAATCCTATGAGGGGTCATTCTTCATTCCGATGAATGTCCTCTTTAGTTCTTCAGATAATAAGGTAGATGGTATTGAGATAGTTGTTCCCTAAATGGGATCTAGAAGTAGTTGATGTTTGGGACTTGTTCCTATCAGTGGTCCCATGTTTGTGAATTCTTGGAGCTTATTTTTAGAGACAAAATGTTGTTACCCTAGTGAGATTCATGGAACCTCTTTGTGAGGCCGTGTTATTGATGTAGCCTAAATGTATATATCTCCCTACTTGTAAACAAGGCATAATCTTATGTATTCTCTCTTAGATGTTGGGGCTCCAAAGGGACTTCCTTGTTGGGGTTCTCTGGTAGACCACCTTTATTGTAAACCTTTCGAGGATGAATCACGTATTGTTTTGAGTTATAGTTGTAACGACGGAAAACATCGGTCGTTGGAAATATTGAACGAAAGTCCGTGTACACAGTTCTAACCCCGGATCTGTGCGAGGACCATGCTGGAGAGAATACGAATCCGAGGTGCCCTGAACGGTCTTGTCGATCAGACAGGGACTTACTTAATTAGTAAAATTTTTGTAATAATTTAATGGAAAAATGAAGATTTTTTATAAGGCGATGCAATATTGTTAATCTCGAAAGCAATTGAAAACAATGTAACAATTTAGATGAGATTGCCAAATCCGTATAACTAGATTTTGTAGGGAATATGATCATAAGATCTGGGATTTAATTTATGAAAACAATATGTTTGATACAATGATTTTAGGTGGGCTTCGGTTTGGAAGAAGCATATGCCAGTAACAAGAAAGTTATCTAAAGATGAAATAAGCGAGGATCAATCTATCTTGTTCTAGCCAATCTGGGCGCAAGGAAGTCGGACCCAGGGGAGAATATCCGATAGCTAATTGTTTCTGATCAAGAGTTCTTGCCAATCACCTCCGACGTTCTCACGATCGCTGATTCTCTTTTGCTCTTTTGCCAATCTTGAAAGAGAAAAACTTTGCCAACCCCTTTGATCTTCGTCAACTCGAGCATTTATAGGGTTAGGGTTAGGAGAAAAATGCAGTTTAGGTGACGCATGTCCTAAATTTGCAAAATGTGTTGACTTGATGTGGTGGTTGTTGAGGTCTGCGGTCCTACACTGCCTTACGCTCTAAAGCATAACATAGCGTAAACCGCTCTCGTTGAAGCTTTGGCGATAAGTGATTTCTTAATTACGCTATAGTACGCTGGAGAGCGTATTACGCCGCATGGACTGCTGATGCTTGTATTATGCTGCACCCTGCTTAATTACACTACACCACGCCAGATTACGCTTCATAGCATAATCTAGCATAAAATAGTACACTTACAAAAAATCGAAGTGTTGCTGAAGTTTTTGGGCATTTTCCGTCCTTGATGTTGTGGCTTTTTGACATTATGCCGCATTACGCCATGTTCCGTAATACAGCGTAAGATGCCAAAAAACTAAGGTTCTCAAAACATAGAGATTTTGAAAGGTCGAAAACCTACCACTGTGCACCCATCATTTTGCTGTCTTCTAGAATTCATTTGTGTTGTGCCGCGCAGCATGATAAGACAAGCTTTTAATCTAAAAACGAACTTGTTGTTCCGTGCCTTGTTGCGATCCTTTGCCTGGATCACCAGCTTTTTTGCTGAACCACCAAGGCCTCAAAATTTTCACGGTGTTTCAATGGCCCCTCTTTGTTGACATTTAGAGGGCTTGTCCAAAAGACGTTGACAAAGAATACGAAACACCATAAAGGTAAAGGCATTAACAACGTCTGTTGGAGACTGCTCAAATGTCGTTTTTTCAAACTAGGAAGTGCGAGGATGGAGGGCCATAGGATATAGGAGGGATCTTACAGGAGTTAGAGATGGTAGGTTCGGGGAAGACTCAAATACATGAACATGGAGCTTTTCCGATCAAGTCATTATGTCATTTCGCTAATGTGTTTGCGAAAGGTTACATCGGCACACTGCATATTGGGGGCTTGCAAGGACAAGTTTTGTTATGCCCGTATGGCTTGGATGAGTCGTTTTACATCCATTTTGCCAGGTGTTACCCCCTACGCATTTTTTTTTTGAAAAAGTGCAAATTGCATCCCACAAGGCGAGCTACGTTACGCCTGTTTGTGGACATGATGATGCCAAAGGATTGACTTAATGCTCACGTTCTGTACAAGTAGAGATAAAGGTGATGATGATTGTAAGGATAAGGAAAGAGGAAAATAGAGTAAAGCATCCGATGGAGGGAGAGGTAGGGTTTGCACTTCTAAGTAGCCATACTAGTCTGAGCAGCCACCTCAGAATGCCATAACACCTCACCTTCCAATGAAAGTGTTCTCGATTAACTCTATCGTAACAAGTAACTTGTGAAACATAACAAAGAACAGAGAGCTAGAAACAAACATCCTGATCACTAAGGAGGGAGGCTATTGAAACAAGCATCATCCAAAGTTAAAGGAGAGTGTAGACCATGAAATAGGAACCGTAATAGGGAGAAAGTGTCCCAATGTTGGTGCTACAGTTCGTGCAACTGTCATCAAGAGCCAGATTCATGTTGCTCAAATGATTGGGCAAAGAACAAGTTAGATGAATCTACTAGGCCAGGGCTTGGTGACGGCGATGAATGGAGGCCGCTGAGACTGCAAATGACCATAGTTTCTCTGTGGCCCCAAGCGGAGAAGTTGATTCGAGGAGCTGCAGCTACAAAGCAATCATCATACCAACATCTCCAAGGGGTCAGTAGTATGCCTTTCAGCATGTCCGAGGAATCAGCAAAATGCCGACGAGGTAACGGCGTTGCGTCTATTCCAACGTCTTACCCGTTCCATCTGGTAGGGATGCTATGCAAGAATGATCATGCTCACTTGCTTCATGGATGGCCTGTTGAAAAATTCTTGTTTTGGGTCCTAGTTGATCGTTGTTATTGGTTTTACGTCTCAGCAGACCGTGGTCCTAGTTTAACGTCTGGGCAGACTGAAATCTGCTAGTTTTACATCATAGAAGACAATGGAAAGGCTAGTTTATGATCCTAGCAGACTGTGCTGTGGGTGTCAGTTTTATGGCGTGAACCAGGGACAAGTCTGTGCTGGTTTAGCATCTCAGCAGACATGTGCTTACCTTGCCAGTTTCACATCATGGCGGATGGTGGAAGACTTTGCTAGTTTAGTGTCTTGGTGGACACGTGCAAGAAGTGTCAGTTTTACATCATAGTGGATGTATACAACTTTGCCAATTTTACGTCGTAGCAAACGTTTGTTACCTGAGTTTGAGCCGAGTCGATGTTCAGATGTAATACTGCTTTAGATACAGATGATTCACTAGATTTGGTAGTTCGTTGTTGTCAGTATTTGCTAACTTGAATGCTTCGTTGCTGTATGTGCCTATGACTAGGAAAGGGCCTTCCCAGTTTGCAGAGAATTTGCCTACTGGTTCATGAATGACCTTGAGAACTAAGTCTCCTTTCTCGATCGATCATTGATGTAGGTTGTGCCGATGCTTCTACCTCTTCTTATCCTGATATCTTTCGATGGTGTCGAGCGTCTAGATGCGTTTCTCCTCCACTGAATCTAAATCCACGATTCTAGACTCATTGTGTTGAGTCTCATTTATAACCGTGGATAGGATTATTCGCAATGAGGGGACCTGTAATTCCAAGGGCAACACTACTTCGGACCCGTAGACTAGGCTATAGGGCGTCCTGTCTATGGCTATTTTGCACGTCGTATGATACACCCATAGCATGTAGAGGATTTTTTCATGTCATCATTTTTTGTTACTGCTGAGCATCTTCTTAAGCAGATTGATAATCACTTTGTTTGTTGCTTCTGCTTGACCATTTTCTTATGGGTAGTAAGGTGAAGAAAAAGATTGCTTGATACCAAGATTATTGCAAAAAGATTTGGTTTCTGTTCTACTAAATTGTGGTTCGTTGTTAGTCAAAATAGTCATAGGGAGTCCAAATCTGGTTACAATATTGTCTAAGATGAAATGGCAAACCTGTTGAGATGTAATCTTCCATAGGGGGATATCCTCAACCCATTTCGTAAAATATTCGATGGCGGTGATAATGAAGCTATGTCCTATAGAATATTTGGATGCGATGGGACCTATGATGTCCAGTCCCCATCGTTGGAATGACCAAGTGATCTGTGTAGTGTGCAACTCAGTTGGTGACATGTGTATTAGATTGGTGTAATGCTGGCACATGTCACACGTCTGAACCTTGGCAAGGCAGTCTTTTTCCATGTACGGCCAATAGTACCCTAGGCGTCTGATTTTAGCAGTCATTGCCCATGGAGCTACGTGTCCTCCGCACAGCCCTTCGTGGACTTCGCTAACTATTCGCTGTGCTTGGTCACTATTAACGCAAGTAAGCAATACCCCATCGAAAGAGCTTCTACAGAGAGTACTGTCTCCAAGGATGACGTATTGTCTGGCACGCTTGCGCACTGCATCCTTTTGCGCATGTGTTAGCTCATGTGGTGGTTCGCCATGCAGAAGGTAATTTTTAATGTTGTCATACCATTCTAACGTACCTCCTACATTTAATGAAGAAATCTACGCCACTTGAATAACAAGCTCTGTACATTCTATCTTCAAAGCGGGCCAAGTGGCAAACAAGTGTGGTGGCACGTTTAATGCCAGTGTTGCTAGTGCATCGGCAATAGCATTTTCGTTGCGCGGCACGTGTTGGGCATCAGTTGTCACAAATTGTTTCAAGAGATCTTTAGCCATATCGCAGTAGGGCTGTAGGTGCACAGCCTTGCAGGCGTAGACTCCTGTGATTTGATTGATGATAAGCATCGAATCGCCTCAGATTACCAGGTGTTGAACTTTAAGTTCTCTAGCTATCAACAATCCTCTGAGGAGCCCCTCATACTCTGCCACATTGTTCGTACAAGGGAATGTCAGGCGGTATGCCGATGGACACACATCCTCAGGAGAAAGCGTAATAACAGCGGCAGCATTACCACCTCTAGTGGTTGAAGCCCCGTAGAAGTATAACGTTGCTTCAAGGCCTGTTGACACAAGGCTTAAACTGTGTACATGTTCATCTAGGAATTCTAGCTCTATTGTAGCTTGGTCGTTAATTGGCGGTGCTGCTAATTGGTCACCTATGGCTTGGCCTTTGGTGGACGACTAGCCAACATAATGTAAATCAAATTCCACTATGATAGCCTTTCAATGAGCTATTCTACTACTCTCATACAAGTTATTCGAGATGGCTCACAGGACATTATTTTTGCAAATGTTATTGACCTGACTGCAGAAGAGAAAATGCCTACATTTCTTTAGTGCAAAAACCAATGCCAAACAGTTACGCTCCACTTCATTGTACCTTTTCTCGTATGTAAATAGAGCATGACTAAGGTAGTAGATAGGGGCTTCTGACCCATCGTTCCTTTTTTGACAAAGTAGCGTAGCTATAAACACGTCCAAGTTTGCTAGATAGATGTAAAAAGGTTTATCCCTTTGTCGCAGGAAAACCATTGGTAAATGTTGCAGCTCCTTTTTAAAATTGTCAAATGCACGCTGGCAGTCATTGGTTCATTCAAAATTAACACCCTTCTTTAGGAGATGTTGCATGGGGTGTAATTTATCTATTAACTTTGAAATGAACCGCCTGATAAACTGAAGCCTGCCCTATAACCCACGAAGTTCCTTGAGGTTTGTAGGTGGCGTTAAATCAACGATGGCTTTCACCTTGTTGGGGTCAACCTGGATGCCAGTCTCTAATACCACAAACCCCAACATGTGTTTGATTTTGACTTCGAATATGCATTTCTTTGGGTTGAGCCGTAAGTTATGTTCGAGACATCGTTTAAGGACTAACTCTAGGTCTTCTGAATGATCTTCTAACTTTACAGATTTGACAGCTATGTCATCCATGTAGTCGTTCAATCTCCCTAAGAGGTAGTCGCTAAATATGTATGTCATGGCTCGTTGATACATTGCTCCAGCATTTTTTAGTCCAAAAGGCATCATGGTGTAACAGAAGGTTCCCCAGGGTGTCATGAATGTCATAGTCAATTGATGTTCTAGATTAATACGAATTTGATTATAACCTGAAAAGCTGTCCATAAAGGATAGGAGTGCGTGACCAGCTATTGTGTCGATCAGTTGGTCAATACTAGGTAACGAGAAATTGTAACGAGAAATTGTCCTTAATCATAGCTTTGTTCAGATCCCGGAAGTCTATGCAGATGCATATACCTCCCGTTTTCTTAGACACAACTACGATGTTGGACACCCAGTCTAAGTAATCAATGACGCAAATGAAACCAGTCTGATACAACTTGATGATTTCATTACGCACTGCTAGCGCAATTTTTGGCTTAATCTTTTGTGCCTTTTGTCTCATTAGTTTAATGCATAGATCTAAAATTATGTTGTGTTGTATCAGTCTTGGGTTTAGACCTGTCATGTCTTCATATGACCATGCAAATACGGCTACATTGTTTTGGAGAACTCGTGTTATGTCACTTTGTATCTATTGGTTTAGGAGAGAAATAACCCTAAGAGTTTTATTTTCACCCTTGTGCGTAACCACAAGAACCTCGCTGAGAGGGTCCTTGGTTACATCACCAACTTCCAGGTCGAGTGTTCAAGCCAGATGTTCTGGCCAGTCCAGGGATGTTTCCAATGTTGCTATGGTTGCGTTGTAAAGGGAAAGGTTCATTCCTACTAGCGTGTGATTGAACTGTCTAATTATCTTCCTATGCAGCCCTATTAAGGCTAAGGGTGCGGATAAAGCTATGTCCATTTGCGAATGGGCCTAAAAAATCATCAAAAATGGAAGTTGTTACATTGTCTTTCTGTCAATCTGTTGAATGATAAATGTTTGTTTGTTTCTGCATCAGAATTGCATGTTAGAGGAGTTTCCAGTTTAAATTCGTAGTGCACCGTTACAAATATGCATTTTAAGAAAGTTCCGCGTTGATCGAGCAGAAAGAATCAGTTAGTTTTAAGCATTTTGTTTATAAACCATTGGTTCATACTCAAAACAGGTTACTGATATCGCGAATTTGGATCTAGTTATAGCAAGAAAAGAGCGTAAGCAAAGTGCGAGCAGATGACTACGCAGATTTTGTTCGATTGCAGCCATGGCACTAAAGGTCAAAGGAAAGAACGCCAAGTTGGCCAGGAT
>MNCI01007686.1:577962-594332 GCA_015680685.1 Gnetum montanum | reverse complement strand
TCATTTGTAATAGTTATCTGGTACGCTAGGGTAATACGCAGTGTTGCCTTCATCGTTATTGTCAAGGATAGACCTTGAGCTGTTGCAAGGGTTTGGGCGATTTTGGTCATGCGTCTCCAATGTACTCTATAATTTTCTGAGAATCGTGCGAACCCTAGTGTAGCATGATGAATATTTCTATCTAAATAGTTTGTCTGACAGTAATACTTTTTTATTGTACAGCATTATGCTAAAGCACATCCTAATCGTTTTGGACATCATGGGCATACTATGCTTCATTCATATTCCCGTGGCCAATGTTCCTCCTCATGCTCATATAAAGGAGGAGGCGATATGGTTCCAAAGGGACGAGCGGGATTTTTTGCAATTCTTGCTTCGTAACTACAGCATAATCATCTGGTCGAATCTACCAGGCGATGAAGCTGCTGCTATTTTAGAGATGCTATTGGTTGGTTCGACATAGAGCATCTTAGCATTTTTGTCAGACGGTGCGATTGAAACAGTGCAGGCGCAAGACCATGAACAGAGTGCTAGGGGTTTGAGGTATTTGAGCTGGATCTAGGAGATTCCCAGGTTCAACTACTACCATGCCTATAACACTTTGTTCGTGGCTCGTCATCTCACAACCTACTTTTAGAATCCACCTAGTACCGTGCATTACGTAGGCAGGTAAGTTTTATTTCACTTTGCAGTATTGTAATGTGCTAAGTACTGTTCAAATGCATGTTGAGCGTGAATGGATTGTCTATGGTGTAGATTTTTCATCAATGAAAGCGGTCTTATGGGAAATAATGATACATTGTCATTGACCGAAAGGGCTATAGGGGAATTTACCTCTACCAGCAACGTACGGGCTGCCGTCATGGAACAACTGGCGTTCAAGATCCCCGAATACCTTACCCATTATGCCAACTTCTTTTCTAGATGCAAGAAACTCAGATGGCTGGATAGGGAGTGGACCTTGGACCCTTCCCTTACCGTTGCAGATGTGCAAAGTAAAATTCCTCCGTTTCCTTTACCCTTCAAGCCTGGTAAGCTTTGTCATGATGATGAATTACGTCAATGTTATTAGTTGGTGTCAGCTTACCCATTGTTTTGTGTTAGCAATCAGGGAATCACGGGAGATTATGATTATGGCCTCTAGTCATGAGGCCAATAGTCTCCTCTTCCATTATGGTGACATAAAGGAGGTCCAATGTTGGCTCGACCATAGAGCTGCCCCAATTATTGTAACCAATAACATTCGAGAGGCTGGGCTGATGGACCTTTTCTTGGCCATAACCCCTGATGCTACTGCAAGCAAAATGTTGACCCTAGTCAACTCCTTCAGCGAAGAAGCTGAGCACCTCTACATACGCATGCGTAATGTGCGCGTAAATTTTGACATTGACACTCAACTATTTGCTAATCTCTTCGGGGTTCCCTCTGACGATTTTCCTATAGATGAAAAATCGAAGAGGAGTGCCAAGTACCAGCAAGAGATAGAGGAGTGGCTAAGGGTTAAGAAGGAAGTTGAGGCAATCCCCATTGAAAGGATCGAGTTGGAGGTGGCCCATACTATTTACCCTCTTTTTTGGGCCCGGGCCTTCCCCAAGATACTCTTGCAAGGGAGATTTCTCACCATCGAGCAGGCCCAGATTATGCAAGAGATCCTAGAGGAGGGGACATGATTCAATTGGGCGAGCTATTTTGCCGAAGGCTTGCGCGTTGAGATGGTTAGGCTTCGCAAGAAGCTTGAGTCCCATTTCAACGTGTATTTCACCTTCTTCATAGCTTGCTTCCAGCGTTTTGCCGAATTTCTGGTGGTCCAGAGGAATGGGGCCTAGGTGCAACAAGGCTGTAGTCATATATCCAAACCATGGATCTCCCATATCTTTGGCATTATCTGGTCGCAAGACTCTCCTGAAGGGATTGGGGAATCGTTTTCAGTAACAACTAGAAGTATGGTGGCACCTTGAACGTAGGGCCAAGATAGCATGGGTGGGGGGCCCCCCTCTTACACTGGTGATGTATCAAGGGGGAAGCGTCTGGCTGCTGAGATAGTGGTATCATCAGTGCCGCGGAGAAGGCCTCGTTTGACCGAGGAATATGCCGAACCAGCGGGTGGCGTGGGGAAGAAAATGCAAATTAGGTTTCAGAGGAGTAATCCTCCAGGTGGTAAGTGATGAAATATACCAATGGTCATGTTTTATGTAGAGACACTGTTGCATAGCGTAATATTTGTTGAACAAAAGTGAAATCTTACATTAACTAACCATGTTGCATGATAGTGAGGGAAAGGGCTGTGGAATGGTTAACCCCTGAAACAGGGGCTATAGTCTTACGGCCTAGAGAAGGGGCCTCAGTTTCTGAAGAGGAGGCCCCAGTCAATAAGGCGAGGAGTGAACAAGCTCTTGCGCAGGAAGAGGAGGTAGCGGTTGAGGATGCCAAAGTTCTTTCGGCTAGGACGAGACAAGGCAAGTGGTTTGTTACTTGATAAAGTTAATTGTTATAGCATAGTAGACTTTAGAAAATTTCTAGAGATTGTGCTAGACATCATAATGTCTTAGTCATGTCCTTATATGAAATGTATTCTGCGTAACAAGTGACCAAAGTGTACACTTGGCAACAGTGGCGACTCGATCCTGGGGTGAATTTCCTGATAAATTCACCTTCATGACACACGTCGTCCAAGACATGATCAATCGCTTAGAGGGAATTGATCCTGAAGTTGGTATGTTACACTCATTACGCAGAAATTATTTTACTGTGGCATTACGCTACCTAATTATGCCAAACTATCATTTTATGCTATTAGGAGCTCGCCTCAGATGGGATCCGTCAGAGCCTATCGATTAGACACCACTGAACCCCCATTAGAAGCGATTGTCATGCCACACAACATTTATGATGAAATGCGTAAATGTGTTGTACGCTCGACTCGCTCCTTATGGGAATGTCAAAGTGTAAACGAGGACCTTTGTAAGAGGTTGCAAAGGTCGGAGAAGGAGAGGGTGGCCCTACGTGATGAGGTTGGGGATTTAAGATCACGAAATGAATTCCTGCAAGCCCAAGGAATGGGAAGCGAGGACTGGAGGATAGCTGTTGTTGACTACGCCCGTTATTGGAGTGTCGTCAGGAACAGTGTCCAAACTAGCCGTGAACTAGTCGAGCAGTGTATGCAAATGGACCTCCTAGCTCAGAAGAACCAAGACTGGAAGGACTTTAGCGCGAGTATCCAAGAGTGGGGGCAGACGCAAAAAGATCATAAACAGGTCTACAAACAAGAAAGCGCTGCATTCCATCAACATTATAGGGACTCTGCCGTTGAGGCTCAATCCCTTTAGCTATTCCTCAACGTTATTGGAGCTTCCAAAGCATTTGAGAAGTTCCAGGAACAAGTGATGGTGAGTGCCTCTCCCGAAAGGGAAGTGACTCTTCCTAGAGGTGAGACTACCATCCCTTCATTTTTCCCCGAACCACCTCGATGGACTCCTGTGGAAAAGGTGAAGGTAAAGGCTGGAACTAATCTAGGGGACGGGGTTTGGTCTGAGCTCACCGAGGAAGAAATCATGCAACATCTGTGGATTGGCTTAGAACAAGTCCCCTTTGCTGCTGATGCCGGACCATCACAGGTTAGTTGCAATATTGTTGCATTTTTGTTATACTTAGTTTTGATGACGATGTTAATATATGTATCATGTCTGATCACAGGAGCGACCTGAGGAGAATCCTCAGTAGGGTGAAGCTAACGAGGATCTTCATGAAGAAGGTTTACAGGAAATAGAGTGTAATGATGTTAGTCGATGCCGTGGTGAACAGCCCCCTACTGGAGAGCCTGACAAAGAGGGCCGCCCTCACAAAGGGGTTCCTCATGCAAAGGGTGACCCCTATGAGGATGGCCTCCTTGAAGTAGAAGTTGAACTAGGGGATATAGGAGATAGTGGTAACAAGGGAGACACGTAGCGTGGCTGAATTAGCCTACGATTTTATTGTGGTGTAATGAAACAAGAGACACCATCTTTCTTTTAATGTATTTGATAGAAATCTTGATGTTAATTTTGATAATTTTCTTTATTGTTTTCTTTTTATGTAAAGCACAAGTAGGATCGTAGGTTTTGACGTTACTGTAAATCATGATTAGTTTTGAGAGTGGTGTTAATGCGGTTACTAGTTTGAAGCTATTGCAGACTGCTAAATTGTTCAAATATAAAGCGTAAATGAAATTGTTAGTTTACAGCCTTTCGGGCTTTTGGCTTTTGAGTGCAGGGGTGAGGTGTGATTGAAATAGATAGTTTAAAGCTATTGCGAGCCATGAATAGGTTAAGGCCATTTTGGGCCTTAGATAGTTTAAGGCCATTTTTGGCTTGGGATAGCTTAAGGCCATTTCGGGCCTAAGGTAGTTTAAGGCCATTTCAAGCCTGGGGTAGTTTAAGGCCATTTTGGGCCTGAGGTAGTTTAAGGCCATTTCGGGCCTGAGGTAGTTTAAGACCATTTCGGGCCTAGGATAGTTTAAGGCCATTTCAGGCCCAAGGTAGTTTAAGTCCATTTCGGGCCTGAGGTAGTTTAAGTGAAGGAATCAAATAAACATTAAGCTATGATAGGTTGTGATTAGTTTAAGGCCATTTTGGGCCATGGATAGTTTAAGGTACAAAGCTTAAATTAAATCCAGGTATAAAGCGTAAATTAGATTCAGGTATAAAGCGTAAATGAAATTTGCGTTCCAAGCATAAATGAGATTCAAATACAAAGCATAAATGAAAATGCTAGTGTAAGGCCATTTCAGGCCATTGAGTGACAAGAGTAATGAGACTAGCTAGTGGAAAGCATAAATACATGCGTAAATTATAACTGGTAAACATGAATAGAATAGATGATGAAATTGTAATAGTCAGACGGCATCGTTTACCGGCTAAATTTGTAGCTATTTCTTAATTGCTTTAATCTTTAATGGTGCATAAGGATGGGGAGATTTATGGCCCTTTTCCTTTGCGTCACCATATTCTCCTTGGAATAATAGCTCTGCCCAAGTTAGACTGTCATCAGCCACTGTTTCGACTTGCTCGGGTATTTGGACAGGGGATTGAGTCTCAGGCGTTTCGATTTCTGACCCTTGTTCTGTCTCTATGTTATTAATAGCCTGAGGGGTTATTTCATCACCGCGGATAACCACTTCTCCTCCTATGTAAGGCAAATGGATTTCCTGATGGATGGGTGATGAAACTGCCCTCAGTTGGGCTAACCAAGACCTCCCAAGAATCAAATTGAATCCAGGCATCTTCTCGATGATGATAAACGTAGCATCTGTGGGGAACTGGTCCCCTGCTACAAAGTTGATATGGATCGTCCCTTTGACCTGCACTCGTGCCCCGTTGAATGACTTTAGGCATGATGTTGTTGTAGGACTGATTTGATCAATCAGGCCTAATTTATCCACTATGGGATAAGGGATGACATTAGTAGCCACCCAATCATCTACATGTACCCTCCGTATTCGGTGTTGGCCGACCCAGATGGTGATGAACATAGGCGCTGTTATCACTTGACCTTCAGGATTGTCCTTAATGGATTCGTTGTGAAAGGTCAACGGGGTAGGATCAGTTTTTTTAGCGACGGGGGAAAGCATGATAGAATGGATTGCTTCTTCGTCCGTTGGTAGGCTTTCGTCCATAGGTATGGATGTTAGCATGTGAACCATAGCCTCACAATGTATCTGCGATGTCATGAGCAAGTCATAAAGGCTCAATGTTGTATTTTTCTATTTCAGAGCCTGTTTGACTTATGCTAAGGCATCGAAGAGATCCCGCCCATGATCGGGCTGTTTGTCACCCTTTTCCTCCTCCATTTGCCCTAAGAGGTGAATTTCACGTGGAGGAGTGATATTTGGCCGAGGATTGCATTTCCTTTGGCCAGGAGGGGATAGTTGTGTTCGTGTGACCTTTTCATTTTTAGTAAGTGGGGCCAAGGGTACAGAAGCAAGGGGTTGAGGTTTGGGAAACCCCAGAGTAAGAGGGTCCTTGGCCGTATCAATAGTATAAGAGGTTGATTTAGAAGATTGCCCCTGCACAGGAGGGATAGTTAATGATTTTGGCACCCTGATAACTAAGGGTGCCTTGGATGTGGGTGCGGGTTGGGTCGCAGCTTTAATGACAGGGGATGTCAGAATCATTCTGAGATGGAGTTCGAAGGATGAAAGGTTGCCTTGGAGCACCACTCGTCGACATTGATGGACCTATTATTTAAGGCAAGTGAGGATGCACTCGCAACACGAAAGGTCGTTTCGACTATGCCTGATTATTGCCTTCTGCTCCTACCATGTTGATTGTGTACCCTGCGTTGTTTGCATTCAGCGGGTCTTGGTACACATGTATGGCTTGGTTTTCCAGATGTTTCGGGCTATTGCTATCTAAGATCAAGTCACCTTGATCTATCAGATGTTGAATGTCATCCTTCAACGCCCAACAGTAATCCGTTTCATGGCCACACAATTGGTGGTACTCGCAGAACTAGTCTAACTTAAAGTTTTTGGGTACTGGCGGTTCATTAGGTTGGGCCAGGGAGGGATTCTTGAGTAATTCACAGTGACGCTTGTGATGTTTTAAAACCTCCTCGGACATCGCCTTGTGTCAGATGTGACCAATTCCCAATAATTGCTTCAGAAGTTCTGAAGGCTTCAAAAGTAGGGTTGCGTAATTTGAGCGATCTTTACGCTCAAATTTTGGCCTCGGTTGTGGAGCTGCTTCAGGGGCAAAAATATTTTCTTGATTAACGCCATTCGAGCTAGTTGTTGGTTCAGCAGGCTCTACGGGCATTTTCTTGTTATTGTTCTTTTTCTTGGCCCCTTTAGCAACCGTCGCAACTGTAGTCGTCATGGCTTTTCCTTTGTCCTTACCTTTGCTGTGAGCATTTTTGTAGACCACATACGTCGGGTCCTTACTAGCCTCTACCGCGTCTTGGATGCTCTTACTCTAAGCAAAGGCTTGCCTGAGGGAATGAGGAGCAAGATAATACAGTTTAGACTTGATAAAGTCGTTGACTACTCCCTTGAAGATTGCTAATAGGTGGGCCTCTATGATGGGTTCACGGATCTTGTTCAAGGTAGCACTCCAACGTTGTATAAACTTTTGGATTGACTCGAGCGGGTCTTGTTTGACTCCCATGAGCTGGTCCAGTGTGACTTCTGGCTTCAGGTTGTATTTGAAGCAAGTCACAAACTGGGTTAACAGCTCTTCCAAAGTTGAAATGGAGGTGCGTGGAAGTGCTCGGTACCAATCCAAAGCTTTACCTGTTAAGGACATAGCAAAAACACAGATTATAGTATGTGGCCATTGTTGCAATAATAAGGATTCTGACCTGAAAGTAACCAAGTGGGTGTTAGGATCACCTTCCCCATTGTACTTTGTGAAATGGGGAAGGGGCATCCCAGGCGGCAATGGCAAGACTGAGACTGTTGGACTAATAGGATTGTCATGGTAAAAATCCATGACTTATACCGTGTCAGAACCAGCAGCCTTGAGATGCTTGACCTCCTCTATAAGGATCTGAATGAGCTAGAAGGCTTGATCCAAACCTGTAGATGACGAGGTTATCCGTCGAATGGCGGATGGAGCCGCACTGGCTGGGGAACAGAGACAGCGGCTTGGCCGATGGTCGGTGCCATTGGGACAGTTCTATAGGTAGTGTTGCTTGTGGCATCCACCATCCGATGGTTGGTGTGGATGGAGCGACTGCTATCGGCTGCGCTATTGGGTACGTTGTTTGTGTAGCCGGGGGCATGAGCAGCGATCCTGTAGCTGGGTTTAGCGTTTGTGGGATTTGACCTTGATGGTGGGGATGGTGGTGCATTTGCGCAGGATGGGCAACGAGAGACATGTTGGGAGCCCACCATGCTATGGTGGCAGGCTCTGTCATGTGAGTCGGGAGCAAAGTTGATGTTGTAGGTAATTGGGACGTAGGTACCGCGTGTACATGCAGTGACACAAGCGCAGCCACACGATGAGGTGGGTTAGGTAATCACACCTGCTGAGGAATGATCTGTGATGGACCGTCACCTGGGAAGATAGTCGGAGAGAGAAAATGTAAACGAGGTGAATGCGGGACTCTATTGGTGTTAGATAATGTCAAAGGTGTGGTGACTATGAACAACAGATTTACATGAGACATTGTGGAGGGAGGGGCCATGGTGAAGTCAGCATGACTGCCTCCTTTAGAGTGAGATTCTAGATCGTCTTCTCTATCGTGAAGCATTTCATCACGGAACAAGACCTCTAGTTGTTCTGGCAATGTCTTTGCCATTAACATTTGATCTAGGATCCACTTTTGTTGATCTATCAGGGGTATGAAAGTGCTAGGCGTAGGAATGAGTTCCTTCCTGTTGCAGTACATGAACTCGTACTCTTGTTTTTCCTCAAGTTCTTGTGGATACATAGGCAGGTTTGCCACTAACTTAGCACAGAGGAAATTGTAGCTTTCCCTATGCTGAGCCTATCCCTTAGGCTCCTTGTTTTGTAGCCTGAGGGAGCGGTGTGGTCGCACCAAACTAAGTGGTTGCTCGACCATGGGAGCCGTGACTTGCATGGTCCAAGGGTTCTCAAGGCTAGTGGTGTCAACGGTAGTAGTTGATGTAGTCATTTTTTATGTGATTCAGAGATAATGACAATAAAAGTAGATATTGGAAGGACAAAGGCAAACTAAGATAATAATTGGGGCTTTCTATCTTGTAGGATTTCAAAGGAATCGTTGAAGTGACCGATCTGCACCACACAATTTCGTAAATAACCTTGGAGGTATTACGTTTACATTGATTGACAATGGGTACAGACAGCTTACAAGACTACCCGTAAAATGTGGATCGGATATGAAGGCCCTCCTTCTAGCGCTAGAAAACTGTAATGACAGAAAACGTCGGGCGTTGCAAATACCGAACAAAATTCTATGTACACAGTTCTAACCCTGGATCCATGCAAGGACCGTGCTGGAGAGAAAACGAATCCGAGGTGCCCTGAATAGTCTTGTCGATCAGACAGGGACTTACTTAATCAGTAAAATTTTTGTAATAATTTAATGGCAAAATGAAGATTCTTTATAAGGCGATGCAATATTGTTAATCCCAAAAGCAATTGAAAACAATGTAAATGATTTAGATGAGATTGCCAAATCTGTATAACTAGATTTTGTAGGGAATACGATCATAAGATCTAGGATTTAATTTATGAAAATAATATGTTTGATACAATGATTTCAGGCGAGCTTCAGTTTGCACGAAGCACATGCTAGTAACAAGAAAGTTATCTAAAGATGAAATAAGCGAGGATCAATCTACCTTGTTCTAGCCAATCTGGGCACAAGGAAGTCGAACCTAGTGGAGAATATCTGGTAGCTGATTCTTTCTGATCAAGAGTTCTTGCCAATCACCTCCGACGTTCTCACGATCGTTAATTCTCTTTTGCTCTTTTGCCAATCTTGAAAGAGAAAAAATTTTCCAACCCCTTTGATCTTCATCAACTAGAGCATTTATAGGGTTAGGGTCAGGAGAAAAATGCGGTTTAGGCGACGCATGTCTCAAACTTACAAAATGCATTGACTTGATGTGGTGGTTGTTGAGGTCTGCGGTGCTACACTACCTTACGCTCTAAAGCGTAACACAGCGTAAACCGCTCTCGTTGAAGCTTTGGCGACAGGCGATTTCTTGATTATGCTATAATACGCTGGAGAGCGTATTACACCGCATGGACTGCTGATGCTTGTATTACGCTGCACCCTGCTTAATTACGCTACACCACGTACACTTACAAAAAATCGAAGTGTTGCTAAAGTTTTTGGGCATTTTCCGTCCTTGATGTTATGGTGGATTCTTTTCTGACATTATGTTGCATTACGCCATGTTACGTAATACAACGTAAGCTGCCAAAAAACTAAGGTTCTCGAAACATAGAGATTTTGAAAGGTCGAAAATCTGCCATTGTGCACCCATCGTTTTGTTGTCTTCTGGAATTCATTTGTGTTGTGTCACACAATGTGATAAGACAGGCTTTTAATCTGAAAAGGAACTTGCTGTGACACGCCTTGTTGCGACCCTTTGCCTGGATCACCAGCTTTTTTGCTGAACTGCCAAGGCCTCGAAATTTTCACAATGTTTCAATAGTCAATGTTGGTGAAGCCTGTTCTTTGTAAAACTATCTTGAGGACCTAGTCCTCCTATGGGAAAAATGTTCTTGTTGACTTGCATTTTTTGTTTGGGTTGAATGGTCATAGGTAGTGGTGTAGCCTTGTCCACCACAATTGTTGTAAACGGGCTTGATTAGGATGTATGAAATAAAAATCCAAATCTCCCATGATGAAACAAAAATCCCTCTTGATAAAATTTTTAAGGGATGAGCTCTTTTGCTTCTCGAGTTATTCTTAAGGTGAAATCAAATCTGGGTAAGACTTGTAAATCCATGTCTTTCCTCATCTAGTAAAAGTTGGACATTATGGTTTTTTTGGCTATGTGGACTACTTGGGTGTATACCATGAGTTAAGGTGTAGCTAGGCTACTGTACTTGCCTATGGAAGAAACCTCCCAAAGAGGATCTCTTCTTCAGGTTCAAAAATTCAATGAAAGGTGTTGATCGAGAGTTGTTGGTGTTCCTGACACGGTAAGAAAATTAGGATTCTGGGAACCTAGAGGTTCCTTGGAGAATTTGTAACTGTGGTTACCCTCAAAAGTGAGTCTATATTCTTTCTTGGACCAAGTGTTCAAAAAATGGTGCATGTCCCATATCTTGGAGTGGGAAGGATAGCTTGTAAGTTGGAAGTGTGGTTGATTTTTCCCCATGAACGGGATATTATGGTTGCAATCGATGATGTGGTAGCGGTTGAAATGAGACTTGTGTATGGAGAATTGTCGTGGGTTTGGTTGCCCAACAAATCCTCCACTTGTTCTAACATTCCAGTAGGCATTCTCGATGTTGGAAAATTGCAAAAGTTGTTGATGATAGTTTGGACTTGTATGTCATGATAGCCTCTTGGAGAAGTTTTTCAAACAAATTTTGGATCTTCTCTCTTGTTTTAGCAATGGTAATGTGTTGGATGGTGAAATGAGGAATGCGATGCTGGTGTGTCTACAGATAGCAAGGTCAAGCTCAAAAGATCTGCCCTGATCTCTTATTTTGAAGGGGGAACATCCTCGAATCCCTTCATACCAACCTAAACAAACATGATAAAAAATGTGCATGATATAGATGTGTGGATTCTGTGCTTAGATGGTTATACTGGTGAGACCCCATGGGTCTGGATGTGAGTAGCAGAACGTGGAGTTTTTTCAAGCATGAGTTGCTTGTGGAGACATGGCTCTTTTGGAGCATGTTCTCCCTCTTGATTTTATGTTCCCAAGTCCATCACCATGGGTAGCAGCCCTAGTGAGCCCTCAAAATCAATGATAAAAAAAATCAACGGGTGCTAAGATGTCATTCACAAAGGAACTTAGCTGGACTTGTGGAAGAAGAGCTATCTTCTTGCATAGGTATGGGTCTATGCAAGGAGATAAGTCTTTAGACCTAAGAAGGGATGGATATAGGGGATGCCTTAGAGACGTTGGCCCTTTGGGTTGGACTACTCCCACTTTTCACAAAGTTGGGAAGCCTTTGGAATTCCTCCAAGTGCCCTTTTCATTTCATGTAAGGCATTGGATGGAAGGACGTATTAAGTGTTGGGGTTGGTACCTTCCTTCAAGCCTAGTGTCAGTTGAGTTGATGGATTCCTTGGAGTTGATAGAGTTCCAAACCCATACTTGAAGTGTACTCTTGAAGCCATCCTTGGCTCCACTCCAAGGATGTCACTTATTTATGCAAGGGAGGATTGCGAGAGATGTCCCAGGATGGTGGTTCTTCTAGGCTCTCACCATGGTTCGAGGGCCATGGAACACTTTGAGGTGCCCTCAAGTGACTCTCAAGTGTTAGAAAATACATACCAACTTGGCAGTACCAAGTGGGCATCAGGATACCCTTCTGATGCAACTCTCTCTAAGTTCTCTTCATACTACCCTCACATGGAGAACTACATGGCCTTGATTCTACAGTGGTCATAGATATGTAGGTAACCAGGACTGGATAGTTTTGGTGTGGTGCCAAGCCATACCTTGTACTAGATCGTGAGGGATCTGGGGGTGAGGCACCACCCCTTGTAGATGCATCGTATCCCCTTCCACCAATGTTGTCTACAAGGTTACTTGTGTGCTTGTTTACATGGTCCTCGTTTGGAGTTAGTTATCCTCCTTGAGGTGCATTTCCATACATATATTAAGAAGTTGTGTTATAGCTTACACTCTTTCCTGGGATGCTTGCTTGTTAGAGGTGTATTCCTCAAGTCTTCTACTCCAAATCCATTGGATCTTAGTGAATTCCTTGGGCTGTAGGACAACGTCAGGGCAACGTTGTTACAGTGCTAGTAATACATTATCACTTTTTGAGTAGATGCAATGTTCTTCAGTGATACCAAATGCCCTGATAGTTACAAGCTTGGTTCAAGCATGTGCTAATTTAGTTACCTTGGATTAGAGTAAGAGATTTCATGCAACTGTCTTATTTTTTCTTATACTCTACTTCATTTATCAAAGTGGTTGAGAGTGATTGAGACTAAGGTATATATCATTCTTGATCCAAAGTTTCTTAAATAATGGAGGATAGCACTTGGCAATCCTAGAAAGCTTTTTCCTAAAAAATAATTATTCTAAAATCTTTCCTTAGTTAGACATTACCTTTCATTTGGATCAAAAGTAGTTGAATCTTGGTCAACAACCAACACCAACATCTCTAGTTTGAATTTTGTTTACAATGGCACCATAACCTCACAAAGCTTGCTCCATTCAATGGCCAAAATGTGCCAACAAGAAGGTCTCTCACTATAATATATAATGCTTTTATTTATAATTTTGAGAGCATTTTACTCCAAAATATTCATAAGTATCTACAATATCAAATATTCTATTATTTAGTTAGAAAGTTCAATTTCTCTTATTAGTTTCACAAATTAGCACTTTTGTTTTTTCAATATTCACCTTCGTATTTGTATATTCACAAAATTTTCATACTTGATGAAATAGTGCTTTTAACCTTATTTTTGAATTTTCTATTAGTGCTACATCATTTGCAAAAACTAAAAGTCATTCTTTCAATTTTTTTAAAAAAATATGTTATCTTTCATAGAATGATTTACGCAAAGGGTATTTTGGGAATAAAAGTGATTAGTGATGAATATGCCCAATACCTAACCATATGATCTACAAGCATTGTGGTAGAGTATGTTGTAGTTTGTAAATGAACTAATGTTAGTGTTTAGCCTAGCTAGGGTTTTCTAAGTCATTGTCTTCCCACTATATCTTTAGTGATGTCTTAACTTTATATAGTTAAGTGTGGTTGATGCATATGGTTTTCGATGTTGTTATGATCATTTTAATTTAGCCTACAAACAATGATTGTCTATTCCATGACCTTCTGTCATGTTCCTAGATATTCTACTAATTGCTAGGATTCGCAAGATATAATATTGATAGACCTACAAAGTATCTAGTTGCCAAGATTACCAAGTCTATATGAGTTTAATGTTATGTTGTGCTCATTATGCCATAGTTAACATACATGAAAATGTGAATTATGCTAAGAAAGTAGTAAAAAAACATTGAAAATAAATATAAGAAAGTAAATCTAATGTAAATTAGAGTGTTGTAATGAAAGAGAATCATTTTTTATCTTTGTTGCTAAACATAAATACTTCCATGTACAATTCACTCGAATAAAAACACTAAACAAAAAACTTAGATTCATGTTGTGAACACTTGTTGATGAGCGACAAGGTACCCCTACACCCAACCATATGAATACGAGCGTTCACATGTGATCCAATCAAACTCCAAGGATTAAGTACTTATGCACCTACACAGAACAAGGATGAGTTATGCAGTCGTTGTCTTCCCAAGCTTACTTGTAAGGCACAATTGTATGGTTAAGTAAACTCAAGGTATATGATTTTTTTATGTTCTTTATATTTTCTATCTTGGTCTTCTAAGTGTGTGAAATGAAAATATTTAGTTAACTTATGGGTTTTTGCAACTCTAATGTTAATCGAATCCTAACACCAACATCTGTTCCCACTCTTCGGACACATCCTGAACCAGTGTAACACTACTGGGATTACCAAACGTTAGTCATTACTGGGTTACCAAGTGTCCCATGTATGCTTGAAGTGATCATGCTGAGTGTGCTAATTCATTGATAATTAACAATTCTATAGAAATAACATTGATTAACTAATGAAAGCATCAAATAACAGTAAATAACATTAAATGCAATAGTTAAGCTATTCTGAATGTTGCAAGGTTTTTCACAAAGTTCGTCTTTATTTCCAAACACAAGGTGTGCTTAGGTACACAATGCTTGAATAAAGATCCATTCACTCTATGACTCCTACTGTGGACACTCAGAAATAATTCTAACTCTGGAAGAGAAAAACTACAAGAGTTTAGCTAAAGGACTAAAAAATTACTATCCAAAACCAAGTGCCTCTATCTCTTATTTATAGACAACGAGACAGGCTTCGACATCACGTGTTCGATGTCTGTGATTCGATGTTGTTTGGCCAATCTAATATCGTGTATCCAATATTAGGGATCCGATATTAGGTTGCTTATTTAGTGACTCATCATACCCCCACAAAAAAATGAAAAATCCTCCTCGAGTTCCTTACAAAATATTAGAAGGGGATGGGATTATTAACTGAACGACAACTGACAATGATATAGAATGAGAGACTCAATGTGCCCAATGAACGGATTGGCAAACATATTACAACATTAGTGTTCATAACCATTGTGGTGAACACTATAGATAGGTGACATCCAGACCCTTATTTGATAGCTTGAAGAGAGAGAGAGAAAAGAAAATGAGGTGTGTTGCTGCTAATGTCAAAAATATGCACACCATTATTCGTCCATGGCCACATGACTAAGCTTGTTCCCTGCGTAAATGCTCTTGTTCTAGTCCATCCTAAGTGCTCCCTCCTAACCTAGTTCATTGTTCATATGATCATCATCTACACACACAACACAATCACGAATTAGCAAGGATAGATAAGATATAATACAGTTGATACCTTGCCTCGATATGAAGCACATTGGCTAGGTTGTGGGTATGGTAGATACTGGGTTAGAGGTTTGTAACTAATGACTACCCAAGGTGTAGAGGTGAGATAAGTAACGGAATGGAAAAAATTGCTATAGGCCCCCACAACTAAGAGCGAACCTCTGATAGCAATAGGATGGAAAACAAAAGAAACAGGAAGATAAGAGAAATAACAATGGTGAATTTAATAAAAATGCATAGAAGGAAAGAGAAAAATAAAAATGGATGTCATGGATGGGGTGAAATGAGAAATAGTTGATTGCAAGAAATTTTTAAGGGAAAAGAACTTAACAATTGCACCAAAAAGGAATGCCAGTGGGTTTTTCCCAAAGTAGGCTCATGCCCTTTATGCCCTAACAAACCCACAAACCAAAGAGTTTGTAAGCTCTAGGAATGACATATGGAGACAATAGTTAAGAATTCACCCACAAGAATTTACCAAAGAATAACAATGCGCTGACCAAGATATAGACTAATCATAAAATTGGCAATGAGGTAGAATACAGGAAGCAATACGAAAAGAGAAGAAAGAATGGAATGGAATCCCGAAATCAACGTTGTGTAAAGTCCATTATGTATTATGTGGTTAAGGTGACTTAATAAAATTCAATCCAAATCCAGATTAAAACTAACCACATCTAGTGACCTTGCATCAACACACTTGACCAACCCATCTTCTTAAAGCAACAAGAATGCTTCCACAGAGCAATTGCCATCCCAAAAAGAGAAGAATAGAGAAGCAAGAAGTGAGAAAGGGCCTTAATTAAAGGAACCTTCAGGCATGGGTAACATGTCTTTTCAATGCCATAACTAGTGCTTATAGCCCATGTTCCTTACTATGTCTAAGGAGTGTGCTTTGAATTCCCACTAGTTTTTTTTAAGTGGGAACCACACCATGCAAAGACTTATTTGATTCATTCAAATTCCTAATATTAGTTGACAGCAAAATGGTGGAAAACCTATGAAAAACGTCCAAGTACCCAAGAGAATAGCTAGCACAAATGCGTCAAATCCCCTTGAAGTCACACCCTTTTCAATCCATTTGAATCTTTCCTTGGTTTGAAGAATACCAAGCCATAAATTCATTAATAGGTTTGATTAGAAAAAGGGATAGTACATTTCCAAAATAAATGAAGACCATAGAGTTCAATGGATGAATGGATGACATGGACTCATTACCTGTTTTATCAAAAGAAACCATATCTTAGCATCAACATTAAAAGTCAAAGGTAAAAA
>MNCI01007686.1:549563-570373 GCA_015680685.1 Gnetum montanum | reverse complement strand
TGTGGCTACTGCATACAGGCATCTTTGTATGTTAATCACTTGTGCACACTGATTACATGTAGGCAATGCTAAACTTTGCACAAACCATGACCTCTGCATGCAATTACACCCTGTGTCACTGTATGCGATGTACAGAACTTTCTTCTTCTTGATCTTTCCAAATATATTTTCCTTTGATATTTCTAGGGAAAGATCATGGATTCCTAGGCGTGCATTGATGGTGCTTAACCATTCTCTTCCCATTATGATTGGGAAGTCTCCCTTACTATTGTTTACTTGAATCACTAGGAAGTCAGCTAGGTACGCCACCCACAAACAATGGTAATAATGTCTCCCACAAATCCCAATGGGACAGTGATGGACTGGTCAACCAACTCTAGACGGATGTTGCTCTTTTTCAATGGAGGCAAGTTCCAAGCCTTGTACATTTCTTGAGAAATCAAGTTGACACCGGAACCTGAATCCAAAAGAGCCTTGCATAGTTCATTTTCAGCGATTTGTAAATATATCAAAGGACTCCCAAGATCAGAGAATTTTCTAGGAAGATGGGAAGCTTTGATCTAATTGGTGACAACATGTGTTAGCATGACCGTATGCGTTGAGTGCAGTGGTTGAGTTGAAGGAGGCTCCAAAGTTTTGAATGATATTGAGGCGTCTAAGGAATCAGTCGCTTGTGATTGCAAGGGCTTGGTTGGTCTGTTGGTTCTAAAGAAATGTATTTTTTTCATGTGGTTGTTGGAACCAATAGTAGGTTGAGAGTTAACAACCCTCGTGGCATTACGTTGCTGCGGTTGGGTAGGGATTTCACCTTGCATGACAGGAGTAGGTAGTAGTGGAGCTATTGGTGGAAGAGATGCGGCCGGATGAGAAGGATGATATGCTTGCGGAATATTGCCTCTAGAAGAGGGAGTCCCATAATACTTGTGAGCTTGGTAGTGAGGTTGAGGAGTGACAATGATGATAACTTTTCCCTTACCCTTGCTACGTGCATGTTCAGCCTCTTTCTTTTTTCTTTTCTCACTACCTTACTCTCTAGACTCCTCTACTATTTTAAGAACAGTTTGAAATCTATTGTCTAGGGAATCCCACATTTGGTCTACCTTTACCAAAACTTCTAATGTCATCTTTTGGATAGACAAAGTTTTCCTATTTACCATCTCTTCGAGTGATGACTTTTCTTCATCCTCATAAAATCTTACTCCCCTCTTCCGAAGGGAAGGATCTCGGTTATACTCTTCCACACTTTCTCTCTTTCATAGCTCACCTTCTTCCCTAGCAACTTTCTTCAATAATCTTTGAACTTGATGGGACCTAAGCTCAGATGGCGCAGTTGATCCCTTTGCGAATAACCATGGCCATGACAAAGGTGTAACAATGCATAGTATCGACCCATGGCAGCATCCAAGGGTTCATGTCCTCCTTGTTTCTAGCCTTGGATTTGCTTTCATAGGTTGGACACTCGGGAGTACATTTGGTACTTATCGTTGAATAATTCTAACATAGTACTCCATCTACGAATAAATTCTAGTTCTAAGGACCAGTACCAGCTTTCCGCTTCTTTAACTAGTGTCCACAGGAACAACTTAGGTTTTTGTCATTCGTTTTCTATGTTTTGTAAGGCACACACGTCATGGAATGCTTGTAAATGATTTTGAGGATCAATATTGTATCCCCCTTCAAATCGTGGGATATTGTTCATATCTAATCTCTTAATCCTACTATCTTTCTGGTGCCTTGTTGGAATTCTAACAACCTCAGTTATGTTTAACATACTTCGAGTAGCAAGTAGGGGTTCATCGTGATCGTCTCGTCCATGGCATCTATGATGCCTATGGTGTTCCCTACTCTCCCTTCTTCTATGTCATGACTCTCTAGAGTGCCCTTGTCCCCTTTCCTGGCTATTTCGTCTATGACTTCCACTTTGCCTACCTTTATCCCCATGGTCTTTTTCCTTATGACTGCATCTGGATATTGAAGGAGAGGGTGAAGGAGATGATAAAGGTGAAGAAGAAGGAGAACCGTCACCATGACGGTGTCTGCTACCTTCTCTTCTGCGGTCTTGGCCCCAATCACAATTATGATCAGAATGTCTATCTTTATCATGAGTTCATGTCCTTTTTTNACAAGAGTACATTGCACACTGAATAGACAAGTATGTCTCCTTCTTCATACGAAAGTGCCTCATCGCCTAAGTCTGAAATAGGAAACAGTCGGTGGCGTAATACACATGATGTTGATCCACCAGTCCCTCAACAAGTTCGAGTGATATATATTCATCTTAATGAGTATATACCAAACTTCACTTTTATCCTCCATTAAGATGAACAATTGTGTTGACGAGACTTAGAAGGTAACATAGTGTTACTNAGTGCGGCATGCCAATTTGTGTGAGAGCACAAAGAAGCATGCTTGGGACTGAACGATTGAGCAGTAACACTATGTTACCTTCTAAGTCTCGTCAACACAATTGTTCATCTTAATGGAGGATAAAAGTGAAGTTTGGTATATACTCATTAAGATGAATATATATCACTCGAACTTGTTGAGGGACTGGTGGATCAACATCATGTGTATTACGCCACCGACTGTTTCCTATTTCAGACTTAGGCGATGAGGCACTTTCGTATGAAGAAGGAGACATACTTGTCTATTCAGTGTGCAATGTACTCTTGTTTATTATTTTCTCAATCAACCCTAAGGGTTCGTTCAAATGATGTGAATGATTTCCTAAGTTCTAATTAGCGCACAAACAACTAAGTCCCTGGCAACGACGCCAATGATGAGTGGTGAGGTACCCCTACGCTCAACCATACGAATACGAGCATTTTATGCACGATCTGATTGAATTCCAAGAACTAAGTGCTTATGCGCCCTTGTGGAACAAAGACAGTTTGGTTGATCATTGTCTTCCCAAGCTTACCTATATGTCACGATTATATGGTTAAGTAAGCTTGAGGCATATGATTTTGATAGCTTTTATGTTTTTATGTCCTGCTGCTAATAAGGGAGGAGAGAGAGATAACTAAGTGATTAATTTAACTTAACTACTGATTAACTAGGCTTTAACTAATCCTAACACCAGTATCCGTTTTCACTTGCCATACACATCCTGAACCAGTGCAACACTATTGAGATTACCAAACGCTAATTGTTACTAGGTTACCAAGTGTTACACACATGCTCGAAGTGATCGTACTGAGTGTAATTTAACAATTTGCTTAATTGATTAAAATGAATTGTTGTGTTAATAACAGAAATGTAAAGTGCATAAAATAAAATAAATGCATAAGAAAATAAAATAAAAAAAATGTGTAAGAAAACAAATCTCAAGTGCTACAAGGATGAATCAAAAAGTTCATCTTTATTGCCGTACACAAGGTGTGCTTAGGTACACAATGCTCAAATAAAGATTCGTCCACACTTCGACCTAATGCTGCGAGCACTTGGAAAATACTCTAACCTTCAAACAGACTACAAGAGTTTTGCTACTTTACTGCTACCAAACTTCTTTTTGACTCCTTTTGAATTACTCTCTATTGTGCTCCTGGGCACTGTATTTATAGGCCCAGGAGCGACCCAGGAATAACCACTCTAATTAACCATTCTAATAATTAGAATAACTGCTCTAATAATAACCACTCTAATAATTAGAGTAACCGCTCTAATAATTAGAGTAACTGCTCTAATAATAACCACTCTAATTATTAAAGTAACCACTCTCTTCAGGTGTAATTGGAACATTACACAAATATGGTAGAGTTGGGAAGAGCTTGCTCACATTGATAAACTAAGCAATAAATATGTGTTGTTCAAGCTTTAGTTCTTCTACTAATTAAACATGGTAAAATTGGAAAGAGCTTGTTTGCATTGACAAATTTAACAACATGTTTTTCAAACTCTAGTTCTTTTACTTGTTTGTATACTTGATAGTGGTAAGACTCTTGATTTGAAAACTCTAAATCATGGGTTTAGTTCTAATGGGTGATGTTGAGTTATAAAGTTCTAATTAAATACATATCTTAGAATATACCTGTTAATTACAATTATTTTGGATTCTAATACCCTTATAAAGTAAATTTCTTCATTAAAAAAATTTGCCCCAAAACGATCACGTGATTATTATTCTTCCATCTTTCGAAAATAAAATTAGTCTATGCTATACCCTTTTTTGCATTGATTTTAAAACTTAATCATATAAGATACGTGACTTTTTAAAAGTAAGAAAGTAAAATAAAAATAAAAATTTTAAGCAAAGCAATTGGTACCTTTCGAATTTGATTCTCTGAATCAATTTCAGTCATCATTCTCTCAATCAATTAAGGCTAAAATTAGTGGATTCTCTGAATCAATTTCAATCATCATTATATGTGAGTTATTTTTTCCTTATTTAGCAAAACTTCCAATTTTTCTCCAAAAAAAGAAATCACACTTCTTCTATTAAAATGATTGCAAGAAGCAACGGAAGGTGCCAGATGGTTGGGTTGTACAGAATGTTATGGGGAAGTATACTGCCCACCAATCCCATAACAGAGATTTCATTGTAAGAAAAGCACAGAGACTCTCTGGAGTTCCATCTGTCTGAATATAAGCAAAGAAGACAGCAACAGCTTGCAAAGAAGAGAGAGAATCATAATTGAATTGCGTCACTTGTCTTTGCAGTAGCATGTTCGGTCCATACTGGTATTCTGATTCATTCAGATTGCCTAAAATTGACCAAAGAGTAAATTGAACTTTAGAAAACACAGAAATAAAGAGCAACAGCGAAAAAAAATTTTCTGGGGTGAGAAAAGATTAGATTGAAGGAATGGGGCTTAGGGTTGGAAGCAAAGTGGAAGTATGCAGCATTGAGGAGGGCTATGGAGGGGCCTGGTTTGAATGCATGATTCTGGGCAGGAATGGCAAAAGGGGTCACCATTATTGCTGGAAAGTTCAGTTCGAGAAATTTGTGACTGAAAATGGGGAGCCTCTGGTAGAAACTGTGCCTTCCACTCAGATTAGGCCAAATCCGCCTGAGGTGCCTCTGCCTGAAGAAATTTGGGTTGGGGATTGGGTTGAGGCTTATGATAGAGACTGCTGGTGGAGAGGAATCGTTCTCAGAGTTCAGAGCAGAGCAGAAAATGGATCTCAAGCACTGTTCTTGGTGTATTTTCCAGATACCAGGACTTTTAAAGCTTACCCACGTTCAGACCTTAGGGTTGGGCAGGAATGGATTCATCGAAAGTGGCGAAGATACCTTTTGGTGAATGAGTTTTATCATCTTTTTCCTTTTAAATATTTTTTTTGTTGTGGTTTGAATGTTTTTGATTCCAGGTTTTTTGAAATTTTCTGTTGGCTTGAATTGCTAATTTTTCTGGGTTACTGGTTGTGGATAGAGAATTTCTTTTCATGGAATGCTTTATAAATTGAGACTGCTGTTTTTTTAATACAGATTTGCAAGACTTTTCCTCTTTTTTTCAGGAAAGAAAATTTGTATTAGTGAATTGGTATTTTCAGAATTTTGATTCACATAGGACTCAAATAAGATGTAAATATGTTACTTTTCTCTGTTACTGTTCAAGCAAGATGTAAATATGTTACTTTTTCAAGCAAGATGTGAATATGTACTTTTCTGAGTCATGATACTAACTAACGTCTTTCTTGATTTTCTTACCAGCTGGGGCTGTCTGGGAATCTAGTCTTTTGAAAGCAGTCCAAATCAATTTGAAATGTAGACTATCGGGTTTTGATTCAAGAATTATTGCAAGAGCTTCAAAAATTCCTTGATGCTTTAAATTGCTAGTTTTGGGGGGTATTGGTTGTGGTTAAGAAATGTCTTTTTAGGGAATGTTTTATGAATTGAGAGCAGGTTTTAAAAAAAAAGATTTTTAAGGCTTTGCCGAGATGTATCCAAGATGTATCCATTAGCCTGTTAGGTTATGAGGTCTTGAAGCAAGAAACACAATGTACACGACTTGTTCTCATCTATGAGGAAAGAAGATTTGTATTAGTGAATTGATGTTTTCATTCTTCAAAATTTTGACTCACGTAGCACTAACATAAGATGGAAATATGTGTAGTTTTTTCTCTTAAATATTTAGTCATTTTTAGAATCAGTAACGAGGATGACTTCATCATCATCATCATCTTTTTTTTCTTTCTGAGGACAATGAAAGGATGTTGGACTATTTTTGTTTCATCATGAGAAACATTCTTAATTTCTTCATTTTTTCATTAGGGTTGCACTACTTTAAAACTCATTGATTCATGAGCATTAGTGAGGTGTAGCTCATTGGTTATGGGTATTAAAGTTATATTGTGTTCTTCCATGCTCATTATTGTTGCAAGATAAAATGAAAAATAACCTGCATTAAAATCCTTCTGTGTACCCAACAGTAGTCGGCAAACTATTTAGATGAGAATTACGTGAACCATATTTACTGTTTTTTTAGTCGTCAATTTACAGTAGTTGTGTTCTAACTCTTATTGTGCTTTAATGATCAGTTGTTTTGTTTTACTGTCTTCATCTTTGAATGTGGTTTCTTGTATTTCTCTGTAAAATCTTTTCTGTCTTTTGAAACTGCAGGAGAGAAGATCACCACAAACTTCGGAAACAATTCCTGCAATTGCATCGCCTGACAGAAATCCTCCAAATCCTTTGAGGGACAATTTTCAGAGAAATAATCAAGTAAATGGAAGGAGCAGGATTCAAACAAGAAGAAGAAAACCAAGGAACAGAGTTTCAGCGAGGTCTCTTTCAAATGTTACCCAAAGACATACAAGGAAGAGGAGAAGAACAAGTAAAAACCGACAAATCAGAATTCTCTCAAATGCTACTCAGATAAGGAGGAGTACGAGGTTAACAAAAAGAAAGAAATCAATGCAAAAAATTCTCTCAAAATCTCGTCAGAAGCCTGAACCGACACTAGCAGCACTTGATAAGGCATCGCAGAAGCAGAATCTTTCTGTGGTGCAGAGAGAGAGGACATGGAGAATGATAAGAAGATCACTGAAGCGTGAGGCTCAGTCTCTACAAGATGGGGAGGGTCCTTCTTCCAAAAGAAGTAAAACAATTCATCTTTGTCCTGCGAGGGGAAGAAGTTGTGAGATGAATGCCTGCACTCAAGTTTCAAACATTTTTCCCGAGACAGGATCAAGGTAAAAACAGGCTTCTTGCAATCAAGTATTGATATTTTATGTGGAAACAATCTGCAGCATTTTTAGGCAGCAAAACTGACAATCTCTATTTTTGTTATTTAACCCATCATCATTTGCAATTGTCCAGTTGTATTCCACACTTGTCTAGATAGTTCCATTGTCATTGGCATTCCCAGTGTCAACAAGCTGCAAAATGTTGTTGTAAAGCTGCTTTATCTCTGTCTAATATCCCAAGGATTATTGTACTGTAACTTACTGCAGTACAGCTGCTTCAAATTTTGAAAGCATGATTTGAAACCCAACTACCTGAACAGTGATCAACATCTTCCACATGCTGTTCAGCTGTTCTGCACTAATTATAATTAAAGTGGGCATTTTTTTTAATGTGAATTTTCGGTACTGATACTGTAGTTTATCTGCTTTAAAATTTGAAAGCATGATTTGAAAGCTAACTACCTGAACAGGAATCAGCATCTGCCATGCACTGTTCTGCATTGATTATGATTAACACAGGCATTTTTTCTTAAATGTCAATTTTCAGTTTCAGAAGATGATTTTTGTATGCTCAAATCACTCTTAAAAGCTATGTTTCATTCTTTTCAATCAATTCAAGCATGACATGTCATAGTGACGATATTATCTGGAAACAAGTGAGTGCCATTCTACATAGCTTTTTGAGCTTGCAGATCGTTCTCCGAAATATTCAGGCTTCAATACTGGAATATCGTACGCTGATTGTATGCATTTTGTTAAAGAGCCAACACAAAACTTCAAACCTCAGCATAGTATATGGTGTTTTAAATATACTCGTTTACTCGTTTACTTACAAATCAATAGGCTTATCAGTTAAGCTATGCTTTCGCTTTTGTTAGTGGTTTAGCCTTTGCGATAGCAATGAAGGGTTTGCTTAGTGGTAAGATTTTTGATTGGAAATCTTCAAATTAGCTGTTCAATTCTAATGGGTAGCATTGTGATATAAATAAAATTTTACTTTGATTATATTTATAATAATAATGAGGTGGAAGTAGTAAGAATCTTGATTTAGAAAATCCTAGTTATGGATTTGATATTTTTATAAAGTATTGTTGATCTCAACATCAACCATGCTAGGCATGGGGCCATGTTTAAAAAGTCTTAATCCCACAATAATTAAAAATCCTATAGGCTTAAACCCCATGCAGATTATACCAAAATGAGAATCCAACTATAGCAAGAATCCAACTATAGCAAGAATTATAACACTAAAATGAGAATCCAACTATAGCAAGAATTCAAGAATTCAACTAAAATGAGAATAAAATGAGAATCCAACTATAGCAAGAATCCAACTAAAATGAGAATCCAACTATAGCAAAAATTATACCAAAATGAGAATCCAACTATAGCAAGAATCCAACTATAGCAAAAATTATACCAAAATGAGAATCCAACTAAAGCATGGGATTTATTTATTTTAAAAAACAAAGAAGAATTGCATAGTAGGCATATTAAGCAAAGGAAAGTTGAACCATGAAAACTCAATTCAATATTTTCAAAAATCTAGCTCATAGCCTTAGAAAATCCATGCACAGAACTTTAACTCCTAATTTTTCAATCATGAATGCATTGATGGAATTGAACTCAAAACTTATCTTTGAAACTTTCTTTTAATCACTAACCAGATCTGCATTAAACTTATATTTAAACAATGTTAGCCATTTTAACAATCTCAAGGAAACTAGCTTTCAAATCATTGTTTGAAACTAAAGATTTTTCTTTTTCTTTAAATCTCCATTATTTACAGAACAAGACAAAGTTAACAAAAATAGTCCAATCATCAAGCTTCTTAAAAAGGTTAATGTCAAAGTCAAGATTTTTCTAGAAATCATCAAAGAAATTGGTGGTATACAAGTACTCTACTAGCAACACAATCGTTGTGTCTGTAAATTTTGGATACCAGCTGCATCAATTCTTAGAACCCGAAATCGACCCACATCAACAAATGTATGCATGAAATTGCTTATCCGTAACATATAGCATGCTGCTAAGAATAACATTTGAACACTATTATTGCTAAGAATAACGTTCGAACACTAAGCTACTATCAACCATTATTGCAGAAGTTGCAGGAAATGAAGCAGGCTCAAGAATAGTAATTAGATAGCAGAAGTTGCAGGAAATGAAGCAGGCTCAAGAATAGTAATTAGCTATTACAAGGATGTAGAGCCATTGTTTTGAGCACAGAGATGCAACTGATTTACCAAAAGTGGCGTGACTAGTGCAGGGTTGTGCAACTCATTGTGGGTCTATATTGTAATTGATAATGGTAGTGGATGTTATGGGAGCTACCATTTTCTGCATGCAATTGGTGGGTGCTACTATTTTTAGCATGGTCAGTGGCTTTGGTGGCATGGACATTACATTTTCACTTTGCTATCCCTATGTACGCATGGGTGGTGGTTCCTCACGCGTGTTGGTCTAGCTGGAGGCAAAAGAAGGCTAGGGGCCAAACCAACCCTAATAAATCCTCAGGGCCTGAGGCAAGGAAAGGGGGATAGAAACAATGAGGAAGAAGAAAGCTAGCTATGATGGTGGGGGTTCTCCAAGACAAGCCATGATGAAAACCTCATGGTTCTCTCTTACTTTTGTTACTTGTTTGGTGGCTCTCCCACAGTGGGACAGAGCAACGGGCAAATTCAATAGTCAGAGGTTGCATGCTTGTTAAAAGAGGTGTGCTTTTTACAAACACTAGTAGACAAGGCTGCATCAAAAGTTGTTCTATTTGTGCTCATTTTTGAGCTAAGTCATCGTTTCATTCTATTATTTTAAATTTTTGCAACTAAACTGTGATCTCTGTCGTGTGGATTAAACATAGATCCTATTTTTCTTTAGAACTCAAATTAATCTTGTTTAAGTTGTTAACTATTTCATACTTTTATTTTTAATGTTCAAGTGTCCTTCCTTAGATTTTAAAGTGATTAGCTAGTTCCATGCTGAGTCATTTTGGACCGCTATTTTAAGTGATGTATTAAAATCATTTAATTTACTAGCATCTTGAACGTCACATTTTATGAAACACAACATTGCCCTTCCAACTGAGACTATTCCCTAGTTTCTGTACCATATGAGAGATGTCTAGGCAATCCTCTTTAAATGAGTTTTCTGAGAATTATGTCCAAAATTTACACATCAACACCCTCTTTAGCACTAAAAGGAAGGCCTATTTCATTTCGTTTTCTTGATTCTATATTATTTCTTGTTCCTGTTTCAGTTTTGAAACTTGTTTCTATTGACTTTTTTCAGTAAAAATCCTTGTTTTTTAAGTCTTTGGAAATTTCTGTTCTCAGTTCCATCTCTAGAAAATACCCACTTCTAGCCCTTATTTTGAAAATTTTTGTTCCCATGCACTATTATTTTCTATTTCTATTTCAAAATTGTTGTTTTCCTAAAACTTTATTTTCCCAATCCTGTTGTTTTTCCTATGCTCCCTATTGAAAATCTTTGTTCCTTAGTTCTTTGAAGTCCCTATTCCTAAAAAAAATCTTTCTACTTTATTTTCTAAGAATTTCTAAGCCCTTTATTTTTTATTTCAAAAGAAATTCTATTTTCTGAAAATTTTCGTTTTTTGTTACCCGAGTCCCATCGCCCATTTCTAATCCTATTTTCAAATTTATCTTTTAAGGCCTTATTTCCCAATCCCATTTTCAAATTTATACTCTGGCAGTCCTTACCTCAGCTCCAACTTTGGTGAGGTGATTTATGCCATTCTGCTTTTAATTTACTTTTTTGAAATTATGCATTTTCTGTTTTATTTACAATTTTAGTTTTCCTTTTAAAAATAAAAAATATAGTATTTAAATTTTTTTTATTTAATTTAATTTTACAATTTTCTAGCATTAATATTTTAAAGTCTTTTGTTTTATGAGTGAGATCTCCATAGATCATCTCAACAAAGAACTCTTACTCTTGTCCCTGATTGACTAACTACCTATCGCTTTACTTTAGAAAAACAAGAAGCTTTGCCATTTCCAAGTTCTGTCCCTAAAAGAATTCGAACTAGGATGGCAGCCAATCAACCCTCAGCTCCAGTGATGAGCAACTCCTTTAACTTCACAAATTATCACAATATTCCAAAATTACTTCAAAACATAAATTTGTTCTTTAATCGCAAATCCCCTACTAGTGATGTCTGTCAACATATACAATGTTTTGAAACCTTACTAGGCATCCATAACATTATCCAAAACAACATAGCATGTAGGGTCTTTGTAACAACTTTCAGAAGCAAAGCCACCCAATGGTTTTTTATGCTTTCTAATGCCTCTATCAACTCATGGCAAGATTTTAAAAATAAGTTCATGCTCCAATTCAATAAGTTCACTAGTCTTGCCTTAGTATCAAGCAATTTCACAAGCCTAAGAAAACTACATGGGGAAAACATCTATGATTATAGTCTAAGATTCCTTCATCCACTTGCTTATGTGTTGAATGAGATGTGTCTGCAACCTGATGGTATCCTCAATTTCTACCTCTCTACCATTGATCCATTTTTCACCTATGTCATTAAATCTGATCCCAACATTACAGAAATACAGGGAGCAATGGCTAAAGCTATTGAGTTAGAACAAATTACCCTCATGAATAGCATTCAAACCCAATTTGGAATGATGAGTGTTAGTAATCCTATGCAATCTAGTCCTCTACCTTTACCAACTTTCCCAATGACCAATACTATGTTTTAAACTCCTCCCTCCCTTCAAATGACTCAACTAACAAGTAGTTGTTTTCAAGGATCAACATCCTCTTCATTTTTACCACCAAATACCAATTTCAATGACAATCAATCAAAAGCTTTGATCCAATACATTATAAACCCAAAGGAAATATCTAATCCCAATGGATTTACTACTCAAACAGAAAATAAAATGACCCAAATATTAACCTCTTTTCAAAAGCTTTCCAATGAAGTAGTTGAACTAAAGTGAAACAACAAGGTTCCTATACAATCTAAAAAACCAAACATGTTAATCAATGATGATTATTGTTGCCTTTATAACACTAGGCAACATTCTGAGAAAACTTGTCCTCAATTTTTAGCATTATATGGTGACAATGCCCAAAATCAGCAAAATAAAAAAAACCCCAGTTATGGTCCTCAACATACCTCATGAAAGAGAAAATGAAAAAGTTACCTTATGTGAGCAAGTCATGGTAAGTGATCCCAACACACATAACACTCGCTATTGTAGAATTAATCATATTATGAATTCTACACAACAACAAACTAGGAATAATCCTTATACCCCTCCCAACAAAAAAGTTCATAGTCAAAATAACATAAGTAACCAAATGGGACCATCCCAAGCAAATGTTCAACAACAACCAAATTCACCTTCTATACTTAGAGGACCTCCAACTCAAAGATGAGCATAAAGCTTATGATTTAGTTGAAGATTTAAAACAAGTTAAAGCTAACATTTCAATATATGATATTTTACATTTTAATGAGATAAAAGATGTTATTCAAAAGATAGTTCACACTCTTGAAACTAATAAAGAAAAATCTCCAATAACTGAAAAGCAAGTTCATTTTATAGAAAGTCCTAATGCTCTATCAATACAAAACTCAAGCAATTTTATGTTCAATAAGAAAGATTAACCTCCTTTCCTACCAACTTTGATCATTTTAGGAAAGAATTTTCATAATTGCTTAATGGATTCTGGTGCAACTATTAGTGTCATGCCACTAGAATCATGTAAAATGTTAGGAGCACAAATGCTACTAGAAGCAAGAAGTGTGATACAACTTGATGGATCTAATGTAGCTATGGTAGGGTCATTAAAAGGAGTAAAAGTACAACTAGTTGATGTCACCCACTTATGATGTGCTTCTATCTAGGACTTTTGGAGCTTAGTTTGGGGGCTTCTTTAGATTAGATTTTTTTGAATTATCAATTCCTATTAAAGGAAAATTTGAATATATTATTATACCAAGAGAACCATTTTATAAACAAGTGGTAACAAATTTTGATCAACAAGATCAATCTTTGGAAAATCAAAATACTAATATTTGTATTGGAGTTATTGAAGTTGGACTTGGTGAACATGTTGTAAATGACCATGAGAGTGAAATTTCAAAAATAAATCCTTTTTCTTTTAGAGACTGTAAAGAAATTTATGAAGATGCCTTGACTTATTATCAACATGATGGAAAAACATTTCTTTTTGGTGATCCACCATCATTAGGAAAGGAGAAAGATATAAATGAGGTTCTAACCATTAAAATATTAGAAGGTGAGCCAAATTTCGATGATACACCCATTGAACATGTCCCTAGAAAAGAAAATTATGTTCCTGATGTATTAGCTCAATTGGCCACTACTTTAGATGTCCCTTTTAAACACAATGCATGTGATTCTAAAATTACTATTAAAAAAGTTAAGTCATATTCTATTCCAAATAATATATTTTCTTTCCAAGTTTTGATGATGATAATCATGTTCATGTATTTTTATTTTCAAATGGTGAATTTAGTGATTAATGTTTTAAAGTTTCTCAAATTAATGAAGAAGCTATGTCAAATGATGTCATATTTTTCAAATAAAATCTCTCCTAAAATAGTAACTAGATAAGCTTTATTTGACAACTTACATACCAAAACCAAACCATTTAGAAAAAAACTTAGACTTGTTAGACCTAAGATTGAAATTTGGATGAAGAAAGAAATTGATAAACCTTTAGAATCTAAAAATATTTATCCTATGAAACATTCAAGTTGGATATCAAATTTAGTGCATGTTAGAAAACAATTATGTATTGATTTTCATAACCTCAATCATCAATGAATTGTTAAAAGATGGTTTGACAAGAAATATGCAAGCATAGTCTTTAAAATAGGAGATCTAGTCCTAAAAAGAGATAGAGCGTCTAGTCAAACTGGCCCTCAAACTAAGCTTTCTCCTATGTGGTCAGGCCCATATCAAGTCACAAATGTCATTGGCACCAATGTGTACAAAATTGCTAATTTGCAAGGATACAAATTAAATAGAAATTTTAATGCATTTTATCTAAAGCATTTCTACTTAGGTGCCCCACGTGAACACTTGGTAGATCCCTAATTTCATGCTTTCTTCCCTTTTACCATGCATTTCATTTGTATATAGTTGCATTTGCATATTTTCTTTGCATTTCCATCATCTTCTCATGCATTTCAAGTCTACTATCATCTCTTTCTTAACATAGTGATTTTGGTTTGGTTTGTACTTTTCATATGATTCTAGTAATCATTATGATCATTTGAGTAACTAGGCATTGGATCATCATATCACCATTTGAAAATAGTGCAAGTAGAATGTTTTATATGTTATATCATATTACTATTATATAAATCTCCCTATATGATATACTTTGATATTTCAATGATTCTTCCCATTTCAAGGTTTTGGTTTTTTTGGCCAAGAGGCCAACATGTCTGGCACGATGGTGGGTGGGAGGGGATGAAGTTTGTCCCACCGCCACATCAAATCTCAAAAATGGAAAAAAAATGTAATTCTCCTATCCACAAACTTGGCATGTCACCACACTCGCTAGCACTCCACCGTGGTTGCACTCCACCCATGCATCACACCTAGCCCATTGCCGCTACATCCGTGAAGGTGGTCCCAAGAGCACCAACTAGTGACACGGCAACACCCGAGATGCCCTGGACTCTTGAGATGGCCATGTTCCAGTACACCAATGGCAACATGGGGAATAATAGCAGCCTTGCGCAACACAAAGGTAGCTTTTCTCAGCATCGACAGACAGTAGCAGCACAATGGATCCTACAATAGCAACAACAATGCACACAATGACAGTGGGTGGGCACTGGAATCACCGCAGATACTATCAGGTGCTCCGATGGTAGCATCAATGTCGTTTGAGCCTACCTCATGGGCACCTGAAGCAGGATTGGTGAATAATGCACTTGGCATAATTCATAGTATTATGTATCATCTAGGTAAACAACCACCTACATTACCATCATATGTCGTTGTTGATTTTGACTCCTACATCGAATGTCTCTTTGATAATGGCAATCCTCATCATGTATTAATTATACCTATGGTCTGAGGAGCATTGCGTCAGTTGCCGTTACGATTGGCATGGGCCATGACTATTCATAAATCTCAAGAAATGACACTAGATAAGGCTACTATTGAAATTGGTTCAAGAGAAGTTACAGGTCTAACGTTTATTGCATTATCTAGAGTCAAGACCATTGATTCTTTGAAGATTCATCCTCCTTTCTCTGTGCAAAGATATAGAAAGATTTCAGATGCTAAACAGGAAGTTTATTTTGCTTAATTGGAGGATTAGGCATACTGAGTTCACAATTATCACTATATTTTGCCTTTTGCTCAATCCTATTCTACAACTCTATATATATTATTTGGAATGCAAATAATGATGTTATTTAAATAATTCTATTAATATTTTAACAACTTGAACATTTATAACTATGTCTTTTATAATGATAATTGATAACATAAAAACTTTAAAAAATAATTAAATTTTACTCATTACCCACGAAACCGCCCCACTAGCTTAGATATATATATATATATATATCAATTGGCCCAAGTGATTTTAAATAAGTGATTTTAACGAAGCCAAACTACTAGATGAGGAAACAAGATAACTAAAAATGGAATCCCTCATCCCTCCTCTATTTCTCTACCACTTACCCAATTTAGTTTTACCCTCTCAATCAAGTTTTTTCTGTCTTTATTCATGGCATTTTTGAGCTGTTATTTATGCGAGGGATTTATTTCTCAAAAAATCCATGAACAAACAAAGAAAAAACAAATTTGACCAAGAGGGTAAAACTAAATTGGTTAAGTGGTACAGAAATAAAGGAGGGATGAGTCATTCCATTTTTAGTTATCTTGTTTCCTCGTCTAGTAGTTCGGCTTGCTTAAAATCATCTTGGCCAATTGATAGATATATATATATATATCGAAACTAGTATTAGTTAAGTTGGATTATGGAAGATGGGATTTATGCTAACTTATCATGCTATTATCATGGTCATGTGAATGTGGGATATGTGAGGTTGGAGAATGGTTAGCTACAATCACTAGGTAACCTTAGGAAATTTCATCTTCCCTCTCATAAACCCCAACCCTCAAGTGTGATGATCCATGGCTATTTTATGAGCAACATGGTGAAGTGTGTTCCCCTTAGTCACCTAGGAGACTTACTATGATGCCATCTAGATTATAATTAAAAGGCACATACATGAGGATTGAACTACACCATGGGCAAAGTTTTTGAAAGGACCGTGTTCTTTGGAAGTATAGCTAATCGACTAGACTCATGAAGGAATTCCTACCATAAGAATGAAGTGCACCATGAGCAAAGTTTCCACAAAGAAAAAAAAAGAAATGAAAAAGATATTCATTGGTAGTATAATAAGTTCTTAAGTGTATTGGGGTCTGGCAACAATCCTCACCCCTCACCCTAGCTTCCATTCCCTTTTAAACCTATTTCCCCAAAATTTGGAAAAAAAAAAGAGAAAAGCAAATATTCCCTTCTATTTTCCTAGTTTTCCTCATTTTTCCTTATTCCTATTCATCGATTCCCTTTCTAAATCAAATAAATAAATAAACAAAAACACTAAGGAAAAATCTAAAAGTTGTCGCTAGCTATGATTTAAAAGAAGCATGTCCTCTTCATAAAGTTTAATGTAAGTCTTGTGCTCAAAGTAGTCCACATACTTTTTACTTTTACTTTGTGAGATGATTAGGAATGAGATCATAATTATAAATTATAATCTACACACACACACACACATAGTTAAAATTATGATTCATAAAGATTATTTATTTAGATCTTGATTAATTAAGGTGGTGTGATGAAGGGTGGCCTATGTTTAGTGCTCATTTGATTATGTGATTATTTTAATCATTTAAAAAAAACATTATAGTTTACTTCCTAGTTTTATTTTGTCATTATTTTATGATCTTTTGGGTTTCTCTGTATTTTACATATTCTAGCATCCTTTTAAATTTCTATTATTTTTGCTATCCTTGCACTTGCATGTAATTATAAGTTTGGGGGCTAAGTGTTGATGTCAGCATCACCGATGCTAGGCACGAGGCCANTTAATCAAGATCTAAATATATAATCTTTATAAATCATAATTTTAACTATGNAACCCCATGCAAATTATTTGTGATGGTAAGCTCAACAAACGATAGAAACACAAACAGGTAAGAATTATACCAAAATGAGAATACAACTAAAGCATGGGATTTATTTATTTTAAAAAAACAAAGAAGAATTGCATAGTAGTCATATTAAGCAAAGGAAAGTTGAACCATGAAAACTCAATTCAATATTTTTAAAAATCTAGCTTATAGCCTTAAAAAATCCATGCATAGAAGTTTAACTCCTAATTTTTAAATCATGGATGCATTGATGGAATTGAACTCAAAACTTATCTTTGAAACTTTCTTTTACTCACTAACCAGTTCTATGTTAAACTTATATTTAAATAATGTTAGCCATTTTAACATTCTTAAGGAAACTGGCTTTCAAATCGTTGTTTGGATGTTATTCACTAAGGATTTTTTTTTAAATCTCCATTGTTTACATAACAAGACAAAGTCAACCAAAATAGCGTAATCATCAAGCTTCTTCAAAAGGTTAATGTTAGAGTCAACATTTTGCCAGAAATCATCAGAGAAATTGGTGGTATACATGTACTTTGCTAGCAACACAATCATTGCGTCTGTAAATTTCGAATACCAACTGCATCAATTCTTAGAATCTAAAATTGACCCACATCAACAAACATATGCATGAAATTGCTTATCTGTAACATACAACATATCGCTAAGAATAACATTTGAACACCAAGCTGCTATCAGCCATTATTGCAAAAGTTGTAGGAGCTGAAGCAAGCTCAAGAATAGTGATTAGTTGTTACTGATTTTGGGCAGTGGGGGTGTAGAGACATTTTTTTTAGCATGGAGATGTAGTTAATTTAGCAAAAGTAACATTCAATCTCTGGTGATGACTAGTTGATGAGTAGTGAAGGGTACCCCTACGCCCAACCATATGAATAACAAAGTGTTCATGCACGATCTAGTCGAATTTCATGGACTTTATAGTTTTTGGTACAATAGTCTTCTAGGAAGTGAACCTTGCCCTAAGGTCATTTGTTGTCTTCCCAATTACACTTGTGAAGCATAATGGTATGGTTAAGAGTAATTGAGGCATATGATTTTTATCATTTTGTGTCTTATGGTTTTGGTGCTTGAAGAGGGAGATAAGTAATTTAATAACTAATTTAATTTAACTAACTAACTAATCTTTAACTAATCCTAACGTAAGCATCTGGTCCCATTTTCTGTACACGTTCTAAACCCACATATCCACTATTGGGTTACCAAGCACTACACTACTAGGCATACCAAGCAATAACGTTGTTGGGATTACCAAGTGAATATGTGTTACACTCAAAGCAATGTATTTAGTCCATCTAGCTTATCTTGTTTAATGACTTAATTAGCTTAATTATTGGAAACCATTAAAGAATTAATTGAAAGCATTAAATACATGAATGAAATATCTAAGCTATCCAGAATTCTACAAGGTTTATCAAGAAGCTCGTCTTTATTACAATACACACTGTCATGCTCAGATACAACAATGGTCGAATAAAGATCCATACACTCAATGACTCTTGCTGTGGGCACTCAGGAAAAATATTCTAACTTTCAAATAGACAAATTGCAAGAGCTCTACTACTATTGTGAATCTAATGCTCATAAACATAGTTGGGAGATCATAGTTATAGTTTTTGCTCTAGGGTTGCATTGATAGGGCCCTATCAACATAGTAAACGGTACGTCAATGCGGCCTCATCGACAGGGTAACACCATGTAAATGGGGCCTCATGGACAGGGGGGCCGTCAACAAGGATGCATCCACAGGGGCCTGTTGATACAACACATTGACTTTCATCATACCCCTACAACTAAATGAAAACTCATCCTCAAATTATTTTGCAAAATTGGATAAGTATGGGATTATTGACTAACTCTTAACAAAACAAAACAACTGACTTGACAAAACTGAGTGCCCAAGTGTACAGATCAACACATTACAAAATTGCAGTGTTCATGACACAAAATTGAACATCATGGCATGCCTACACAAAAAGAATTGGATAGCACTTCCTTTGATAGCATGAAGGCAATGGAGAAGATTAAAGCGGTGGTGGCTCTTGAGGCTCTAAAGGACCTTTGCCAGCTTCAGGCACGTATGGTAGTTGAGGTGGCTATGGCTATCCTATTCCAACTGCAACCTTCAATGGAAGGTGAAAGGCATCTAGCAATGCCTTCATCTTCTCCTCCTTACTTTGGGGATCATTCACAGTCCACACAGCATTACCAATGTCAACAAGAATGGGGACATCCCACAAACAGGAGATTATTGGGAACATCTCCTTCATGTTAACAAACCAGGCAGTGAACTGTTTCTGTTCAATGTTGATAAGTGGTAAGGTACCCTTATGCTCAACCATACGAATATGAGCATTTCACGCACAATTCAATCGAATTCCAAGGACTAAGTGCTTATGCATCCTTATGGAACAAGGACGGGTTGATTGATCGTTGTCTTCCCAAGCTTACCTGTATGTCATGATTATATGGTTAAGTAAGCTCGAGGCATATGATTTTTATATATTTTATGTTTTTATGTCCTATGCTAATAGGGAAAGAGAGAGATAACTAGGTGACTAATTTAACTTAACTACTCATTAACTAAGTTTTAATTCTAACACAAGCATCCGTTCCCACTTGCCATACACATCCTGAACCGGTGCAACACTACTGGGATTACCAAACACTAATCATTACTAGATTACCAAGCATTACACACATACTTGAAGCAATGGTGCTCATGTAATTTAATGATTTACCTAATTGATCAAAATGAATTGTTCTGCTAATAACAGAAATGTAAAGTGCATAAAATAAAATAAATGCATAAGAAAATAAAATAAAATAAATGCGTAAGAAAACAAATCTCAAGTGCTACAAGGATGAATCAAAGAGCTCATCTTTATTTTCATACACAAAGTGTGCTCAAGTACACAATGCTTGAATAAAGATCCATCCACACTTAGACCTCCTGGTGTGAGCACTTGGAAAATACTCTAACTTTCAAACAGACTATAAGAGTTTCGCTACTTGACTGCTCCCTGAAAGAATTTCTTTTGAAAGACTTCTTTTTGTGTGCCTGGGCACTGTATTTATATGCTTGGGAGCAACTACTCTAATAATTAGAGTAACCACTCTAATAATTAGAATAACTGCTAAAGTAACCACTAGAGTAACCACTCTAATAATTAGAAGAAACTGCTAGAGTAACTGCTCTAATAATTAGAATAAACTGCTAGAGTAACTACTCTAATAATTAGAATAACTACTAAAGTAACCTCTAGAGTAACTACTCTCATCATACCCTCACGACTGAATGAAAACTCATTCTCAAGTTCCTTACAAAATATTGGGAAGGTATGGGATTATTGACTAACTGACAACAGATGGTGGAATAGGATGACAGACTCAACATGCCCAGTGAACGGATCAATAAGCATATTACAACATTAGTGTTCATGACCATTGTGGTGAACACTCATA
>MNCI01007686.1:475035-540951 GCA_015680685.1 Gnetum montanum | reverse complement strand
ATAGAACACCGCGATCTCCATTACACCCTTAACCATTTTTAGTTTGGTGTGAAGTTGTTGCATAGCTTCATCTCTTGTTAATGATGGGTTGAGAAATGTGGGAACTTAGCAACTTCTATAGCCAAGCATTCATTCTGCTCCTTGGCTATTTCAAGTTGCCCCTCCAATATGATGTTTCTACCCCTTGCCTCCAATAGCTCTGAATGGGTTGCAATGATAGTGTCTAGAAGGTTAAAGACATCTAGAACCAATTGCCAAGTTCCCACCAATCAGTCCAATAGCTCTTCATGCTATACTACATTTATTCTACTACCTATGATCCCTGTGAACATCTGCACATCCTTGAGTGTAGTGATGTCTGGTACAAATGCTGCAGGTGCAATGAGAGTCTCAGTAATACAATAAGAGACTACTTCTATTACTATCTCCTGTCCTTGGTGTAGCATCACCAATATAGTTGCCCCTTTGCCCTCCTCCAAGCACATCGAGAAGGTCGCAGCATTCCCAGAGATTTCTAGGAGTGATTATTATTCTGCAAGAGATATCGTGACCTCTCTGGTGCCCGAATTCAACCTTGCAGGTAGCTACATTGGTTGGGCTGAGAAAATGGATCCATCCTCATCCATCAAACTGATCATTTAGGCCACCTCATTAAGGTGACTCATCGCTAGTCTATATACAAATGGGTCCTTCTCACTCGTGCCTGCTCTTTGCTCTTTTTCACTCAAGAGCCATTTTCTTTACTCTCGCAACCATTGAACAGTTGCAGCAATGTCTAGCACTATTATCTGACTGGTAGATGGGGATGGTCGCTACTCTTCTTCTCGAATTGTAGTCATAGGCATTTTATCCTTCATCATTTCTACCCAGTTAGTGGCTAGAATAGTTCTGATAGTACCATTGGTGTAATGGACTATCCCTCCCCTTCAAAAGAGTTTCCTAGTAAGGCATGGGAAGGGGAGTGCCTTCCTTCCATGCTCATTTTCTTTAAATTGCTTTTCCATCTTTAAATAGATTAACTACAAAAGGTTGACAGAGAATCTCCCATTCAGAGCCGTGCTTGCTCAAGCAAAGAAGACAATGATTTTTCTTAGCCTCACCATGGGATTAAGGTGGAAGGCCGCAATCTTGTAATGAATCCTCTCTACCGGTGTGAGGGCACCAAACTCCTTGCAATTGACACCATAGCACTGTTGCACCCATTCCTTCTTAATACTGGGATTTTCTTGCATTGGGATCTTAGTAAGGTTCGTTTCTATTTTAGGCAACCCAAGCACTGTAACAATGGCCTTCACTGAGTAGGACACTGAGATGTCCTTGATCTTTACCGTTGCTCTAGGTTGCTTGTTATTCCATAATAAAAATGCCTCTCCCATATACCACTCCTCAATGGAAGTGATGATTGACCACATGGGAGAGGCCTTCAACTAATCCTACACTTCTCTTGATGCATGCTCTAGGAAAGGGCCAAACTTTAACTCTTGGATCATCGATTTCTAAACCTCCCTCAATTTGATTTGATTCAAGTAAGCCTATGTTAAGGTCACCTTAAGGCTTACTAGTTGAGCAGGTGCATTATCCCAATGGGAGTGTTCTGTTGTTGCTTCTTCTAGTTCTGGAATCTGTCTGATAAATTCCACTTCTACCTGTTCCATAAGAGGACCTATGGCATGGGTTGCAAGTGGTTCTTCTTGGGCCTATTCTTAGCCTCTTCCCATTTTAGGCCATTTCTCCCTTGGTTGGGATGGTCTTACTTCTTGCGTCTGCTTTCCTTTTGGTGTCATCTACAATCACAACACATCCGTGGATTAGTAAATGTAATGTGTAACTTTAAAGTTTTTAAATACCTTTTCTCGTTAGTTAGTTACAGTTTGGCTAAGGTTGGACCATGGCAGCTTGATCATTTTATTATTATTTTATTAATTATTTATTATAATTATCACNAACTATTAAACACTAAATTACAAGAGTTAAACCTTTTCAACAATNATTTAGTGTTTAATAGTTGATTTTTCAGTTAAACCGTTGTGGGAGTGTAAAAAATCACAAAAAAAATTCTATCAAAAATGATGCATTTGTGATCCCCACAGCAAAGAACTTAGCTCTGGTAGCTGCAGGGTTGAAGAATGGATGGATTTAGATAAATAGTTTGTGAGTTATGGGCTCTAGAAGGTTCTGGGCTTTGAAAAATTGAAAAACTCCTTCGGTGTTAGTTAGAAAATGTAAACTATGTAAGTGGGATCATACCTATTTATAGTATTTTTCCCTTACGTCAACAAGTCCTCATATATGGGTCTACTCCATCGATGGGGCCCTGTATATGAGGTCCATCGGCAAAAAATTTCAAAGTTAAATATCTCAAGAAATATAATGAATTTTCCAATGAAATTGGGATTCATGGAATCCCAGAAAAGGCAAGAATATAATAAAATTTTTGAAGAGGGTCTTTGAAAGCTCAAAAATTAAAAAAGTTGATGGATAACGTATTTAATGAACAAAGTATGTGAAGGAGCACATGGTCTGATGTGGAAGATGGATGTACAAAAGATTCTAGTTGCAAGAATGCTTAGGGATAAGGTACTTAATGAACCTGACCAAGGGATATGCAAGTGGATCCTCCCCATAGCAGGCACATGCCCTTTCTGTCCTTGCATAACCTCAACCTAAGGAGTCTATGGGCCCTAGAGGTGACTAATGGTCAATGGAAGTTAAGGACCAAAACCCGAAAGAGTCTACCTACGAATTCAAATATGTCAAACCAAGACATGAAATCAAGAACATGGACACCAACAGTGAGGTGAGTTATGAATAGCATAAATAGATTATGGAGAAGGTGGAATGGAATTTGATGAAGCATTCAATCACTACGTCAATTGGGCCGCATCAATGAAGCCTCGTTAACGCGGCTGCGTCAACGTGACCCTGTCAACACATCTTTCCAAGTGTTGACGTGGGCTCATCAACGTAGAGTCCATTCTCTATTATAAATATGCGTGCACCCACTGCATTTATGGCATCTCTTGTTCAAATTGTAGTGAAGCTCTTGTAGTTTGTTTCTGTGAAAGTTAGAATATTTCCCAAGTGCCCGCAACAAGAGTTTGAAGAGTGTATGTATGGCGTGACTAGCAATAAAGATGAGCTTTTTGAACATTCCTTGCATCATTTGGATTAAACTACTTAAGCCTTAAAATGTTTTAATATTTTAATAATTTTAGAAGATTTTATTACTATTATCGCTTTACAGTTACAATGCTTTTTATAGTTTATGAGAACCATAAGCATGACCATCTTGAACATATATCTAACACTCGGCAACCCAGTGGTGCTTAACGTCTGGTAGCCTAGTAGTGGTTAGGACATGCTCAGGATGTGCATGGAGGATGGGATCGGTTGTTTATGCTAGGGATAGTTAAGCGATAGAGTAGATCAATCGTAACATTATATGGCCTTTCATTTCCTACACTAGAAGAACTAGACTTTAAAGATAAGAAGAAAACACATAAAAATCATATGCCTTAGTCTCACTTAACCATCATGTGAGAATGTCACAAGTGAGGTTGAGAGGACAATGACCATTCTAGCTAAGGTTTTGCTGGCTAGAATTCTGTGTATGTAGGTGCTTGCAGTCTTCGGAACTCGACTGGGTCACTTGTGAATGCTTGTGATTCGTATGGTTGGACGTAGGGGTAACTCACCACTCATCAGAATTCCAAACTAAGGTCATAAGAAATTCTTTGTGAAGTTCATGTTTAAAATGACTGAAGAAGATCCATCCTTAGTCCAAACCAAAACCAACCTCTTTCAATGACTTCGCATCACCATTCCAAGACTGATCCACCACCTTGAGACACAAGGGTGCTTCCACAAAACAACCACTATTCCATAAAGAAAAGAAAAGAAAAGTAGAAAGTGAGAGAGGACCTTAGTTAGAGGGAACCTTCAGGCATGGGTACATATATTTCTAGTCCCATAACTAGTGCTTATAGCCCATTTATTTGTCTAAGGGATGTCCTATGAATTTCTATAATGTTTTTTTTTTTTTTGGATTTTTGAATGGGAAGCATACCATGCAAAGACTTTATTTGACTTCCTATAGTCAGTGACATGGAACGGTAAGTAGCTCATGAAAAACACTCAAGTACCCAAGTAAGTAGAAAAGTACAAAGAGTATTTGAGTTCCTTTGAAGTCACACCTTGTTCAAACCTTTGAATCCTTCTCAATTCCAGAAACTACCGAGGTCACAAATTTATTAAAATTTTCTTTAATGAAAGGGACCTCAAACTTCAAGAACAAGGAAAACCATAGAGTTTGTGGATGGGTGAATGATGTCGACTCACTGCCTGTTCCATGAAGAAGAAACCATGATGAGTCATCGGTACAAAAATTCAAAAATAGAAACCAAACATAAGTAAACTAAAAACATAAAGCATAAACCACCATTAGTAATAGCTACAACACCACTATTTCTTGTTAGTAATAAAACACTTTTATTAGCAAAAATTTGAAAATCACACTCAAACAAAATAACAAAGTAAAATATATAAGAAAAAGTAAAATATATAAGAAAGTGTAAAATACCCAATGAAGATTTAAACATACTAATGATGGTGTAAAACAAAAAATGGTGTAAAAATAGGAAAAATTTTAAAAATCAAAAATTTGTAAAATAAATAAATTGCAAAATCAAAAACATGGAAAACAAAAAATAGAAAAACTGAAGAGCCATATGGATTATTAACACAGATGGCCATCTTTTCCATGACTGAGTTGGAAGGAGGAGATCTGAAAAATTGAGCGTGGTTTTCCATCTGTTGAGGTAGTTATTGCACTAGCTTGTCTTGGCTCATGGAAAAGCTTCACTTATTGGATGTTGATCAACTGATTTTTATATGGGCTCTCAAGTTTGTATATGATCATGGCCCCAGAAGGAAAAGTTTTGTCAATTTTGTAAGGTCCTTCCCACAATGTTTGGAATTTTGTTCTCTAAGGTACATGTGTGGGATTTTAGTAAAGAACCTTACCTTTTGGTTGAAATTTCACTTTCTTTATTCTTTGTTCATGTCATTGTTTATTGAATGCCTTGTGCACTTCATTCAAAGATAGGGCTACTAATTGATTTTCATCTAACACGTTGAGGTTGATCAGTCTTTCTTTTTGGGCTAAACTTAGGTCAAGATTTATGTCAGATGCTATTGAGAGTGTACAGAGCTTAGATTGAACTAGAAGTGTTGAAAGTCTTCCATACACTAACTCATAGGGAGAGTAGCTAATAGGAAGTTTCCATGTTGAGCGGTAGGCCCAAAAATCATCATTGAGTTTTGTGCTTCAATCTCTCCTATATTTTTGCTTATGATTCTTGTTAAGATCTTTTCAGAACCTACTCAAGGTTATCCAGGGCTTGCTCAAACGTAGCCCCATAGGTGAAGTCATCCATAAAGACTTCTACCCTGCTACCAATTTTCTGCTGAAAAATACTAAGGACTAGGCGTTAAAATGTTGCAGGGGCATTGCACAAACCAAATGGCATCTTACAATATATAAAAGTCCCCTAGGGACTCATGAATGTTGGCTTAGCTTGATCTTCTGGTGCTATTTGGATTTGGTTATAACCACTATAACTATCCAAGAAGCTATAATAGCAATGTCTGGATATGGTGTCCAACACTTGATCCACAAATGGAAATGGGAAATGATCTTTAAATGTTGCCATATTCAATAGCCTAAAGTTGATATAGACCTACCACTTACTATCTTTCTTTAGCACAATTACAAGTGAGATAATCCACTCACTATCTGCAATGGGATAGATGAACCCCACCTTGAGGAGTTGTTCTATTTCCTCCTTGATGATCTGCTTTAATTTGGGATTCAACTACCTCTGCGGCTACCTTCTTGGCTTCATGGCCAAGTTGATGTAGATGCAATGTTGGCATATCTTTGGATCAATTCCTATTAGTTTGGGATATGACCAAGCAAAGGCTATTCATCACTTGTTGACAACATGCAATAGCTTGTATTTTTGTTCAAGAGCAAAATTTACATTGATTATGATTGGCTTACCATTATTTAAAAATGTGTATTTCATGTTGACCAATGGAGTTTTTAACTCTAGAGGCTCCTACTTAAAATTATTAGGGATTTCCAACTCGCCCCAACATGTATCATCATCTTCTTCATTGGAGAGTTATAATGAACCTGCTCAAGTTTATCCATGCCATTGACATAGGTACATGTTAGGCTCTTAGTAGGTTCCATGCATAATGTGCTACTTTCAAAGTTAGCTATTAGCCACTGGGTGCCCTCCTATTTTGTGGCTACTGCGTACAGGCACCTTTGAATATCTATTTCATGTGCACATTGATTGCATGCTTTAATGAATGTGCTCTTGATGGACCAAATCTTTTGCATGCAATTATATCCACTATCACTATACTGAATGCATGGAACATGCTTCTTCTCTAAATGTCCAAATTCACTTTCTTTGAATATTTCCAAGGAGAGGTCCCTTATACCCATACATGCATCTACTGTGCTTAACCAAGTCCTTCCCATAATGATGGGGAAGTCACCTTTGTAGTTTTTAACCTTGATCACCAAAAAATCGACAAGATAGGACCACTCACAAACTGTGATTATAATGTCCTCCACCAATCCCAAAGGAACAATGATTGATTGGTCTACCAATTCTAAATAGATGTTGCTCTTCTTAAGAGGTGGTAGGTTTTAGGCCTTGTACATGTCATTAGAGATGAGATTGACACTAGAACTAGAATCAAAAAGAGCCTTGCATAACTCATGTCTAACAAGCTACAAGTAAATGAGAGGACTTCCTGGGTTAGATCTTTTCGTGGGAAGATTGCCAGCCTTAATCCAATCAGAAATAACATGAGTTAGCATTATAGTGTGAATTTGAGGTGACACTTAGTTTGAAGGGTACTCAAATGTATTTGATGTAGAGGATGAGGATGTTGGAGATACAAGGCAACCAACCATATTCGATTGTGAGGATTTGAGAGGACTGTTAGATAAGAAGAAGGGTCATTTCCTGGATCAATTATTTGAACCACTCAACTAGAAAGCTAGTTGTGAATGTACAGCCCTCATAGCATTTTGTTGCTATGGCTGTGAAGGAATTTCTTCTTGCATAGATGGAACAAGAGGTAATTGGGTTAAGGGTGGAGGGATGTATGTAGACGGATGAGAGGGTAGTATGGATATGGGTTCTCCCCTCGAGTAGATGGTGAATGAGTTCGATGGTACTCTAGAGGGTAATAGTGGTGTTGGAATGAGGCGTGGTTGGAAAAACTTCTTTCAGATACAGGTTGTTGAACATAGTACCCATATGGATATGGTTTCCTATAAGGGTATTGCCATCATGATAGTGGCATTCCCCACAATTGTGGTAAATGCCACTGTTAATATTGTTCATATGGTTATGGTGAAGCTCCACCTGGGTGATAAGCTTGTTGTTGTCGGTGGATCTTAGATTACCTTGAGGATAAGGTAATCTTCTGGGTGCTTACCTATGTGCTAGTCGAGGATTCAACACATACATCCCAAACTCTTATAAGTGTGACACCATAGGGCAACATCCTTTCAGATGTTCATACTAACAAATGTCACAATCAACGTCATCATTAAAGTCTGTCTCCACAACTTCTTCTACTACAACAACTTTACCCTTACCTCTCTAGTAGGCACATTTAGCTTCTTTCCACCTCCTACGATTACAGTCACTATTTTACTCTTTGGATTCCTCAACAATCTTCATAGCAATTTGGAATTTCTCATCCAAAGAGTTCCATAATTTATCAACCTTTGCCAAAATATCATAAACAAATTTTTGAATGGGCAAGGTATTCCTATTCACCACTTCATCAAGTGGTAACTCCTTCTCATCACAGAATTGAACCTCCCTTCTTCTGATAAAAGGATCCCTATTATATTCTTCTACACTTTTCCTTTTTCGCAACTCATCTTCTTCTTTTACTACCTGCTCTATTAGCCTTTGTATCTGATGAGCTATTAGTTCAGACAATCTCCCTTGGGTATAAACCCCAAGAGTTCTTCTAGTTTCTGTTTTGAGCCCATCTATGATGTGGTGGATTATTCCCTCTGAGAATAACAATGGTCACGGCATCAATGTAAGAGAGAATAGTATCTACCCATTGCAGCATCCAAGGGTTCATGGGTTCCCTATTTCCAGCCTGGGATTTGCCTTCTTAGATTAGACACTCTAGAGTACGCTTGGTATTTGTCATTAAATAGCTCTAACATGGTACTCCATCTACGAATAGATTCTAGGTCCAAGGACCAGTACCAACTTTCAGCTTCCTTGGTAAGTACCCTGCTAAATAGCTTGAGTTTCTGCCAATCATTTTCAATGTTTTGTAAGGCACAGGCATCGTGGAAAGCTTGTAGATGGTTTTGCGGATCAAAGTTGTATCCCCCCTTAAATCTTGGGATATTGTTCATGTCTAAGCACTTGATTCGACTATCTTTCATGCCTAGTTGGAATCTTAACTATCTCTGCAATGTTGAGCATGCTTCAAGTTGCTAACAAAGGTTCATCATCATTATTGTGTCAATGACGTCAATGATGGTTTTTGTCACCCCTTTGTTCTTAGCAAGCTCTATGATCATTGTTGTTCCACTAATCACCTTCATCACAATTATTTCTCCGATGGCTTCTATTAGAACTAGAAGATGAAGAGGAATGTTCGAAATCGGATGAAGAGGATGACAAGGAAGGTGGACTGCCACCACCATCGCGATGTCCTCCACCACCTCTTTGCTCATTACGATCAGCATCCTTAGATCCCTTGCCATCATGATATTCGCTCGAGTCCTTGCCTTGACTATCACTTTTTCCTAAACCTAGTTTATGGACAGTGGATCATAGGTTCAAGGCCACACCCTCATCACCAATAACAGAGGATGAAGAATATTCATGTTGGGACCCCTCAAGGGAAGGATCCACATTGTCATCTTGGATCAGCAAGAACAAAGGGTTACTAAAGTGCTTCCCCTTCATAAACTTGTGATGCTTCTCTTGGTGTCAGTCTCTCCTACGTCGTGTGTTAGTGGTACAGTACTCACAAGTGTCATAACCATTCACAACGTATTCGTCTTGAAGATATGGGATGCCCAACTTCTTAAGGGTTTGAAACAACATCCCACGCACAGATCGATCGAGGGGCATTACGATGTTGCCCTCCATATCACATAATCGCAGTTGCTCATCTTGATGTAGGATGAAGGTGAAGTCCGATACATACTCATCTAGATGAATATATACCACTTTGCACTCTTGTGGAACTAGTGGTTTGACATCTTCATGCCTGTGGGAAGAAGACATTTTGCAATAAATAAAATAATCAATGTGCTTTTGTAATTATAGGTTGTGTAAGAGTGATGTTGACCTTGGGTTCGTCCAACGATATTAATAATGTTCACTAATCCTAGATAGCACATGTTTCAACAAACAAAGTCCTTGACAACAACACCAATGATGAGCGATGAAGGGTACCCCTATGCCCAACCATAAGAATCACAAAGTGCCCATGCATGATTCAGTCGAATTCCATGGACTTTATAGTTTCCAATACACTAGTCTTATAGGAAGTGAATCTTGCCCTAAGATCGTTCATTGTCTTCCCGATTACACTTATGAAGCATAATGGTATGGTTAAGAGTAATCAAGGCATATGATTTTTATCATTTTGTGTTTTATGATTTTGGTGCTTGAAGAGAGAGATAGAGTAATTTAATAACTACTTTAATTTAACTAACTAACTAATCTTTAACTAATCCTAACATAAGCATCCGATCCCACTTTCTATACATGTCCTAAACCCACATATCCACTATTGGGTTACCAAGCGCTACGCTACTAAGCATTGCAAGCAATAACGCTACTGGGATGACCAAGGGAATACGTGTTATGCTTGAAGCAATCATACTTATGTATTTAGTCTATCTAGCTTATCTTGTTTAATGACTTAATTAGCTTAATTATTGGAAAACATTAAAGAATTAACTGAAAGCATTAAATGCATGAATGAAATATTTAAGCTATGCAAAATACTGCAAGGTTTATCACGAAGCTCCTCTTTATTGTCATACACACTATCTTGCTCAAGTACAACAATGCTTGAATAAAGATCAATACACTCAATGACTCCTGCTACGAGCACTCGAGAAAAATATTCTAACTTTCAAATAGACAAACTACAAGAGCTCTACTAGTACTATGAATCTTATGACCATAAACACAGCTAAGAGCTTGTATTTATAGTTTTTGCTCTAGGTTGCATCAACAAGGCCCCATCAATGTAGCAAACACTACGTTGATGTGGCCCCATCAATGGGGCAACACCATGTAAACAAGGCCTCGTCGATGGGAGCCCATTGACGTGACATTGATGTTCATCACTAATGCAGGCCTATGCAACTCATTGTGGGTCTGCATTGTAACTAATGGTAGCAGTGGACGTTACATGGGTAATGAGGGGAGCTATCATTTTTTGCATGCGATTAGTGGTCGTTGTTGTTTTCAGCATGGGCAATGGCATGGTGTGGGCATTACGTTTTCACTCTACTATTGCCAATTACACATGGGTGGTGGTTCCTTGTGCGCATTGGTTTGGCTAGAGGCAAAAGAAGGCAAGGGGCCAGACCAACCCTAATAAATCCCTAGGGCCAGAGGCAAGGAAAGAGGGATGGACACAGTGGGAAAGAAGAAAGCTAGCTATGATAATGGGGGTTCTCCAAGACAAGCCACAATGAAAATCCCATGGTTCTCTCTTACTTTTGTTACCTATTTGGTGGCTCTCCCATAGGCAATTCGAGATGGAGGAACGGGCAAATTCAATAGCCAAAGGTTGCAAGTTTGTTAGAAGAGGTGTGCTTGCAAACATTGGTAGACAAGGCCACACCAAAAGTTATTCCATTTGTGCTCATTTTTGAGCTAAGTCATCGTTTCATTCTGTTATTTTAAATTTCTACAACTAAATTGTGACCTCTATGCCATGGATTAATCACATAACGTGTTTTTCTTCAAAACTCAAATTAATCTTGTTCAAGTTGTTAACTATTTCATGCTTTTATTTTTAATGTTCAAGTGTTCTTGTTGAGATTTTAAAGTGAATAGCTAGTTCCATGCTAAGTTGTTTTGGACTGCTATTTTCAGTGACATTAAAATCATTTATTTTACTAGCATCTTGAATGTCACGTTTTATGAAACACCACATTGCCCTTCCAACTAAGACTATTCCCGAGTTTCTGTACCCATATGAGAGGCACCCTAGGCAATAGTCTCTTTAAACAAATGTTCTAAGTGTTGTTGTGTCCAAAATTTACACATCAACAAGTACTAACTTGACTATATGTTTCAAGGTTAAATATTATTTTAGAGCTTTGGTTTCTTAAAAAATAATTATAGAGTATTTAACTGTGTTATCTATGCTTGCAGCATACCTCCAAGCTAGCATTCTGGGATTTGAATTAGTACTTCTAGGTTGCAAAGCATGGGAGCCAACTAGTTGAGTTGGAGTTGCTCTATTTGGAGCTAAATATTATCTAGTATGGATATTGAAAGTGATGTAAATGTTTGTAAGATTTGTTGGTTGAAATCTTATTCCTCATCCATGAATCAGGAATATTTAATGGTAAGCCTAAGCCTGAAGAAAGAAAAGACTCAATAAATAAACATCTAAGCTAGTAATCTTTCACTTCCATGTTCATCTTCATCTCCACACATCTTTTTCTATACATCTTTTTTGTAAAGTTCTATTCCATATTTAACTCTCTTTTTTAATGTCCCAAGTAAATGACCAAATATAAGTATGCACATGTATCATATTCATATCAAAAAGATGTAAAATACGGTCAAGTTCGCCCATTAGATATTACAGCCATGTGGACGTAACCTTGATCAAATTTTCGTTTTAGCATTATATGCACATGTAAAAGGTTTAAATGACAATAGCAACACGATGTGTGAATTCTAACTGTAAAAGGAAACATCAATAATGGATATGAGAAGAAAAAAATTCTAGAAATCGGAAATCGTTTTTTAACAATTTAAATTACTATAGGGACAAAATACATTCATGTCAAACTCATAATCCAGTTCAGTTATATATCTAAACTATGCATGTTATACAAAAAGACTAGATGCTTTGTCCCAAAACATGACGCCTGTATTCACCTAATGCCCAGATAGGAAATATGTTCCTGTAAGCAGAATACGAAATCATACAGTTCCGATTGAAGACTCCCATAATTTCCTGGAAATGATTAAATGTTAGTATAGTGAAAAACACAGATGAAATGATGGTACTATCCAATATTCAAACCGTAGAAGCATCCTAACATGCTAACCTGAATTCTCTATTGAAAAAATCCTTTAGTGATCAGACAAGTTTAAAATTACCTCTTGTGGAAAGTCACCATTATCTAACTGTGAATTAATAAGAACTGCTGCTGCACGATGGAGAGGCTCAGCATCTCTTGAAGCCTGAAATTTAGCATTGATCCAGTAAATATACTTATCATGTTGATCGATCATATGCTTACAGGGTCTATAATCAAAAGTGTTGATACTATGCTTTTTGGTGATGTCTCACGTGTATCTATATGGTCATTACAAATGACTATCTACTGTGATACAGGTGGAGTGCAGCAAAATGAAAAGGTACAATGTTTGTATATTTTCTAAAATTTTAATGATCAATCATGAAACACACAAATTACACTTCAAAAGGGACATTGAACAAGTCATGCAGCATAAAACTTCTGACGAAAAAAATTACCATATAAATGCCAAAAACACATTCTATCCGGTGATACCAATGCCCAATTTTTAATCAAGTACTGAAAACAAAGAATAATTCCGGTGTGATGACTCTTCAGATTTAACTTTGTCATACCCTACGAACTTGAGTTGTTCTGGGAGGCAAGCTGCTGGACCTGGACAGTGTAGCTCAGAAAAACTTGTCCAGGAAGGTAGTTAGCAGTGTTTCTGCTCCCCTCACCATACTAGGCGTTTGATCAGGTTGAGTGGTTGTTAGCAAAGATGCATCTCCAACTGAGCTGTAGCTTGGAATATAAGTTGTTAATTGTGGTAACCTTGCTATTGGCCACTTAGATGAATACCAGTTTTATATTCATGTTAAGCTAATTGTTGCAAACCCTGAGTGAATGGGACATAGCTTGGACAGTCATAATAATTATCATCAAGCAATTATGGTGACTGAAATTGAAAGAGTTCCAAGCCTTTTTTTAAGTATTCAGCCAAGAGGTTTAGAAAATTGTTTGTTTTTCTCTGTAAATATCGTAAGCGTTTTTGTTATGGAAATCAACTTATTCTACTTCAGGTCATTTTAAAAAGTCATTTGTATGTTTTACACACACATAAAAAGTCATTTGTTTGTTAATAAAAATAACCCTAGCCTTGGTCGGCCTGATTTTAAGAGGGGAAGTTTCCTGAGTAAGGATAGAAAAGTCAGATCACTACACAAGAAAAGGGAACTTGGGGAAAAGGGGAGACAAAAAATGAGACTAGCTCAGTTGGAATCAAGAAGCTCTTTTGGATAATTAATGTGGAAAATACAAGGAAGCTGTTAAGTTCATTAGAGTAGAAATCAACGAAGATTATAAAATCTATGGAAGGAAAAGATCAACTCCTCAGTTCCATAGTATGCTTAGTTGAACCATTTTTAAAATTGAGAATAAAATGATACTAGATTTTCAGGGCTGGAAGCACATACCTGACCAGCAGCAATTAGAGCCAACATTGCCCATGATGTATTCACTATGTGTGACTTTCCACCTTCTAGGTTTGTGTAAACCTGTGGCAATCAAAAAAATCTTATTTACCAAAAAAATTAAATGGATCATAATATCTTTTTTCATTGTTTGTATTTTCCCACATTTAGCAACAAATGAAATGTCAAAATTAATTGACATAACAAACACAAGAAAGAAGAAAAAGCACATGATGCCGAAACTCACACTTTATAGCCTTGACATGTAAGCTCATGAGGACATGTAGCTACATGACTTTAACAGTTTTAAATCTTCTTTTGCTCAAATTTAATAAATTTAGTGTCAAGAATGGTTACTTTTAATAGTAATGAAGAAATTAATCACAACAGCTTATTGTTTGCTGGATGTCACGCATGTGCAATTTGTTAATGGTGCATTTATCTTCCAATAAGCTAAGGAGAGATGGATACAAAATCTTAAGGATGTGCTGGATAAATTTTCCCGAGTCTCAGAATTAAAAATTAATGTTGAAAAAAAAAACTTTTTTCCTTTTCATACTTGAGAAATGAGAAAACAACATATTTTAAATGCGATAACATGTGAATGATCTGGTCATCCAAGAAATTACTGGAGTAAGTGAATGTGTATTTCTAAGAAGGAATAAAAGGAATTGTGGACTGGAGCTTCAGAGAGAATGACTCAAAGGTTCGCCTGTTGTTCAGGTAAGCTTCTATAAAGAGCTGGAAGGTCATAATTAATTCAAATCTATTTTGAATAAATCCCACTATATCATTTTTATGTACATCAAAGAGGCTTCTCTGAGAGATTAGAGAAATTAGAATGTGATTTTCTTTAGCCAGTATCTGTAGGGGTAAAATGCATCTGTTAGATTGGAATACAATCTATTACCCATGGGAATGTGCTGAACTTGGACATGAAAACATTACATTATTTGAATATGGTTCTTTTGGGGGAGCTGATATGAAGCATTATGAATAAGGATATTGAGTGAGTCAAAGTGATGAATGAAAAACATTTGAATCAAATAGAAGAATTTCACAGCTACATATCATTGGTGTTTTTGCAATATGAAAAAGAGTTGAGAAAGTGCATACTTGGACAAAAAATTATTGTATAAAATCTTAGGATGTGGGGGTGCCAATTGTTGGAAGCAAAAACATTCAAAGTACATCACAAACTTAATATAGGGATGCCTCCTCAAGTGTACAACCTTACAATTGATATTTTTGAAAAATTAAAGAAATGAAAATTAATTATTAGTTAGGAGGATGACCCTTGCCCTAACAACATATACATCACTTTCAACATCTGTGCTTGAACATAAAATAGTAAAAGGACTTGTGATAGCAATAGAAAGCTGTGATGAAATATCAACATCTAAAAGAATATGAGAAAATTGTTGCCACATTCTGCATCATCATTACTTCACCACTTAATATTAACCTTATGTCAATAACCACCAACCTTAGCTTACTTATCAACTTTAATTTTGATCTTTGAGTTAACATTTTTTTTTGTTAGGAAAAGACATATTTGTCTTATGAGTTATCAGAACTAATCAATACTTCATATAGTGCAAGTAAAAACATTTATACAAGCTTCTATCTTACTTAATTTCTTTATTGTCATTTGGTCTTGTTTAATTTCTTTATTATCATTTGATCATTCTTATCATTAGCATTAGCTTAATTTTTTATATCTATCCTTAACGCCAACACATTTTATCTTTTACTCAGCATTTTTTTCTTGCGCAAAAAAGGATATGCATTAAATACAAGGTCCTCCATGATAACAAAAGTTGTAACAATTAAGAATATTAGATTATGTAATCAATTGAATATAAGCCTTCATGTCTGCTCGTAATACTAATTTCTTTTTATAGTTAAGAAGATTGATTTTAAGAAAAAAAATAGTCTACAAAAAGCATAACAAGAGTGTTTCAAAAGTACCAAGACACAAAGACGTGTCCCCAGACGCATTTGGGGATGGGATGGTTTTTTGGGAACATTGTGGGAATGCAACAAGGACATAATGAGGAATAGTTTTGTCACATTGGATTATCTTTCAAGATGTCGAAGATTATAGATAAATTTATTGCAAATTATGATTTGTGAGATATTTTTGATGTTACGTTGCAATTTGGATGACAAAGCATTTTAGAAACATTCTAGAAGAAAGAAAATAGTTGTAGGTGGTACATAAATTACTTTTTAGACATTCTAGGTATGCACATGTCCCAACTGTGTCCTGTCATATTTTGGGACATATCCCCATCTTCAGGATGTCCCAAACAATGATTAAAAAGTCTGCAAAAAATAGTCGAATTAACGAAAAAGATATGACTTTTTCATTGGAAAAAAGTCTTCATTGCTTCCCAATTTTTCATTCAAATTTTTATAAAAGTACCAAAACTGACCCTTTTTTAAAAAATCCTTGTATTTTACCAAATGTTTATGATTATCACAAGCTTCTAAAATAAATTTCATTTTACACTTTGAAACTAAATTTATAAAAGTGAGTTAATTATTATAATGTTGTCATCCTAGCCTTTATCCTAGTTATATGGGGACACAACTAGATGAATTATTTTCTACAATTTATTTGTATTAAGAAACAAATAATTATTAAAACCAATATCTAGAATACCTTTCTTTATGCTTGCAATCTAAGTCCATATAGAAAATTGATTATATTATTTTTCTATTTTATTGTTCTATTAATACTACTACTTTAACTTAATAGAGTTGAGGGTGTTTGCATGTACATGGCTAATGATATCAATTATTGGAATATACTGTAATGTTTCAATTAAAAACATTATAGCTTTTTACATTAAAAAATCTGTGAAAAATTACAAAGGTTATGTTAAAACAAAATACTATAATATTTAATGTCAATAATATATTGAACACATGTTGGTAGTGGAAAGATAAAGGAACCTCTACACATCATATCATGCTCATATACTATTGTAAAAATTATTATTTTTATGTCCACTTAATTGTGTTTTCTGCTTTTGTTTTGTATTGCCTATAATTTATTATCAAAAATGTTTCTATTTTGCATATTATTGATTTTTTTCTGAGGACTTTTTTCTGAACTTCTACCAACTTTTTTAATTTTCCAACTTTTTCAAGCAGCCAACAAAATTGTTTTCCTGACTTTTTAATCATTGGTCCCAAACATGAAATTTTTCCTAGGGATTTGTCCCTACGTAACATAGCTTAATGGGACCAAAGAGACTAACAATTTCCTACTTGGCTTTTTGAAAAATCAATAGAAGATTAAACAAATAGAACTTTAAAATATATTTTAGATTGGAAGTCAAAAAATCTGAAGTCCACATATGAATGATCAACACTACATGCTTATGTATAAATAACCCTATATGTAGGGCATGCTACACCATTGAAAACATTGCCTAGCTCAAGAAGCAAGAAAAAACAAGAATAATGCCTAGCATGAATGATTTAAATGTCATGTTTTTGCATCACATTATTTAATTGTGAAACAAAACTTTGATTACGAGGCTAATAACCCAAAATTTGAAGAACACATATTGGGATGTAAGATCAACGACCATTGACTCATATACATTATTAGAGAGAACAAAATTAGGTGGTTTAATTATATTAACAACACTAAAAGAAGGTGTCACATTTTTATTTACCAGTTTGTAAATCTACATTCTAAAAATCAACAGAAATTTCGACATCAATAGAATAAGCAGAAATTTCAGTAGCATTAGAAGAAATCAAGAGTAATTTAAAATCTATCATAGGGGAATTCTAGAGAAATCAAATCCACTAATGAAAAATTCAAGAAAGAAAAATCAGATCAAGTAAAGAAACATCAGATCTGATGGAGAAATCAGGTCTGCTAAAGAAATGAGCACTCATACCAACCTGCAAAGGCTTGTGATACATTATACACAAGTCAAGTAAATAAGGAAGCTTTGCATGGGAAAAAAGTGGCTTCTTTCATAAGGTTCATGTGTTTTTCGATTGCACAAAAAGGGATAATGAAAGGAGGCTGAATGATGGTTTAACAAATGTTGTTTTTATAAAAAAGCTTGTTCATGGTGGCAATCATATCTTTATGCACTGTATGATGGCTCATATTTGGCCTAATGTTTGAACAACTACAAATCAGCATTTTATAAGGGCAAAAACTTTACATCTTGGAGCAGCCTAGACTTGGATTATTGGATTACAACATATTAATAAAATTTAGAGTGCTTTATTAGCACATTTGATCGCCAAACTTTTAAAGAATGGTAGTTTTCCGTAAAAAGTTGGAAAGAGAATATGAATATACGTGAGACTTGACTGTCCAGATCTTCAAACCTTACCAGATATAATTTCTATCTCATACATACATGCATGCAATGGAACTTTGATCATGGCTATTGGCTGATTAGAACATCCTAAGAAAATCCTGGATGTACTTCAAATTATTAATATATTTTCTACCTACCTGTTTAAGAAAGAAATTTCTGATAGTATATTTTTTTAAAAAAATCCATTTATTGTCTCAATGTCATCTCTTTGTTACATTTTATACTTGAACAACACTTTAGCTATTTTTTACCTCAAAAGGAAATGTAAATAAAATGTTATCTACCTTGTTTTGGCAAGATAAATAGCTCTCTCCCCAACCACCAGTAGGCAACTGCTTTTCTAAAAGAAAGGCACAAGCTTTTTGAACGCATTTAGAAGTGCTATAGGTGTGGCCTGCAGCTATCAATCCTAGAACACCAAACCATGCTGCATAAGTGAAGCAAACTGCCCATGAACCATACCTGAAAAAATATATTGAGAAATAAGTTCAAAATATAAGCAATACATGTTCCACAAGAATGTTAAATGCACATAACAAGTTTTAACCAATAGATATTCTTATAAGAAAAACTTGATATGCTAAATTTATATTAATAAGTATATTTTGTTAGCATGGTATAAGTACAGGAACTGTATCATCAATAGAGAGTTTGTTATTAGGAAAAATATTTCAGTTGACAAATGTCATTATATGTTACTTTCAGAACAATAACCGATGAGAAGATATCTGAGAACTTTGAAAAATATCTAAATTGAATGTGGTTAAACACTCTTTCCCAACCAATACCTGCTAACTAGCACCACATTACCCATGGAATTTGAAAGCAAAACCTAATCTATGCAACAAAATCTTACCATGAACCATCAGGTTTCTGAATACTTGTAATAAATCGAGCTGCATGTGATATGCACTGTTCAATTTCACTGGGGCGATGATCAGGATAAAGCTTTTTAAATGCGGAAAGTGCTTGAATTACTGCTGAAGTACACTCAACATATCTAGGAGAAGAAATCCAGTTTTTAGATATGTTAAGCTCCCAAGAAACTATGCTTCAAAATGATAAACACAGTAGCAAAACATCTTACGGATAGTCAATGACAATATCTCCAAAAGTTTCTGCAGGATTTATTAACTGCAAATAAACAAGCAAAAATCTTAGCATAAAAACATATTAAAATTTCATGATTGAAAAATTGAAGAGAACTAAAACATCTGTTCTGAATTTCTAGTAAACATTTTCATGAAATGATATTAAAATCTCATTTATTATTGAAGTCCAGATATTCTGCTACATTACTGCTCATCATTAATTTGAGGGTATAACAATTCAACTTAATAAAGTTTGAAGGAAGAGAGGGTTTAAATCTTCCAAAAACTTTTTACCACCTACATACTAACAATACCACCCCATGTAACTTCTAATATATATGTGTGTATTAAAAACGTGTTATCATTCAAGGAAATGAAACCCTTTGACCAGTTAAAAATAAGATTGGCAGTAATTTAAAGAAAAATTAATTCGTCTATCCATATTGACCCTAAGAATCATGTGATTAATACTTATAGGATTCTGCAGGGACTTACTGGACAGCTAGTTATCACCATAATCAAAAATCCATCTAATATTTAGGATTTAAATATTCTATTCATAGGCTATGCCTAGCCTAGCTACTTATAGGTATGGTAAAAATATACATTCTGGGACTATGGCATCAAGGAACAGCAAACCACAGAAAATTTATTATCAATTTAACTACTTACATTTATGGATTAACCTATGCTATTATGATAAAGACACCAAAATGATGATAATCAATTCATGGAGCATCTATAATAGCATGCACAAATAAATGTATAAAAACACAAGTCATTCATGGGTCACCGCCAGAGAAGTCATCCCTGGCAAAACACTGCCAATGCAAAATATATCCGGTATTCTCTCCATCAGAATAGAAGTCAAAACAAAACAGAGTTGTAATGAAGTTCAGTTTTATAGGACATGTTGCCAGATTACAAGTGATTAATACCTGCGCTACAGTGTTCATATGCTCCATTGCATATTATCAACTATTGTAGGTGACATAGTACCCATGTGCAGAAACTGATATAATGAAATTTATTTCATTTAAAATCTGCAACTGAAGGCAGATATTAATGTTTCAAAAAAGCTACAATGACCTTTGTTAAGCTTTAATACATTTGAAAGAAATTTTCAGAAAGGATACATGCTAAATCTCTGTATTTTAATTTATGTCATAATTACACCTGGAATTCCAGATTATAACCCTTTCCCCATCATCAATGATGTATGCCAACTATGTTGAGGTATGGAATTTGGATGTTTCCCGTCTTCCACTTTTGGTAGTCATTATATCCTGAGAAATTTGTCCTCTGTAGCTGGAAAAATTTGTGTTAAGATAATAAATAGAAAAACTAATACAATTTTTAAAATCCCATTAGGTTAGTGCCATTTCAGTAAAAACCCGTGTGCATATTTTAAGTGGCTAACCATGAGCCCTGCTTGGCTCCCGCGTTTGCATAAGATCACTACCAAATATGAGTCTCACAAAGAGAGTGGTGCAAAGTCCTAGACATAGATATGAAGCAAGCTCATCTTATGCTCCCATTTAGCTACATCATGCTTGGAGACATGGAACAGCAAACATCTGCCCAACTTTGCTTCATGGATTGCAAAAATTCCACCCTGATCTATTTGGTACACAGTCCAATAATACCATTTCAACCAGAATTTGCTTTCCTAAGTTGTTATATGGTTTTCAAGTTTTCACAAACATTTCAAGGAAGTCATGCACCACATAATTCAAGAATAGCAATCATGCAACATTAAGAATGGTTCACAACTTTATATACCCTTCATTGCCAAAGAAGAAGAAGAAGAAGAAGAAGAAGAAGAAGAAGAAGAGGAAGAAGTAAAGATTTTAGTAGAAAACAACCCTTTGACCTGAACAAATTTACACTTTTTGCTCTAAGAAAACAAAATGTTACAAAATATATAAATCAACGGTTACCTCAAGCCATCTATATGACCTTGTTAATTCATATGTTGCAAATCCACCATCTTTATTCTGCAAGAAAGTAATTGATATTAACTCATTTGATATCAAAACAACGATTGTGCTCTTTAAACTCAAATTTCTTATGATATTAGCATTTCCATTGCTAGCCAGATGATTGAAAGAGAAGCACTATGGCACCATCTACAAGAAAAAGGAAGGTATCCAAAACTAAGGGAAGTACAGAGATATCAAGCTTCTTATCCATACCATGCTCAATATGCTCAAGCAAAAGGGCTTTCTAGTGAGATGCAAAAACTACATTTAATCTTAAGATAAGCTTAAAATGATTATGATGCCCACCATTTTAGTTTTTAAGCATGAAATTATGGGAAAGGGTTATAAAACAATGCTTAAGAAAAAAAACCAACTGTTGCTAAGAATCAGTTTGGTTTTATGCCTGGAAGATTAGCTACAGAAGCTATCTTCTTCTTACAACAGCTGATGGAGAAATTTAGGTGTAAAAGAAGCAATCTGCATATGATTTTCATTGACTTACAAAAAGCTTATGAGAATGTTTCCCAAGATATTATTTGTTAGGTATTAAAAAGGAAAAATACTCCTATTGAGCACATAAAAGCTATTCAAGATATGTATGATAGAGCAACAATTCAAACTCAGTCTACGGAGAGACTTCAGACTTTCCTGTCAAGGTCAAGTTACACCAAGGATTTGTGCTATGCCCTTATTTGTTTGCCATTATTATGGCTGAGCTAATAGAGATACTGAAAATGATATTTCTTGATATATGCTCTTTTCTTATGATATTATTTTGGTAGATGAATCTAAGAAGGTTGTGGCTGCAAAAATGAAGACATTGAAAAACACCCAGGAATCAAAAGGGTTGAGGATTACTAGAAGTAAAGCAGAATATATGGAGTACAATTCTAGTGGAAAAATGAGTAATAAAGATACAAAGATCAGAATCCAAAAGCAAAAAATTTCTCAAAGTAAGCAATTTAGAAAATTGGGGCCTCTGGTTTAAGTGGATGGTGAAATTAACAATAATCTGACAAATAGAATTAAAGCAAGATAGAGAAAATGGCAAAAAGCTAGTGATGTACAGAATAGCATATGCTAAGGGGGATGTTGGCGGTGACTAGGAAAAATCAAATCACCAACTCTCTTATTAGGGGAAGTTTAGAGTAGCACCTATTGATGAGAAGATCAAGGAAAATCGTCTTAGATGATCTGGTAATGTGCTAAGAAAACCATGAGGATTTGTCAAAGATGCATATGCTTAGGTGGATGTTGGTTATGACTAGGAAAGATTGATTTAATAACTCTCTTATTAGGGAAAGTTAAGGGTAGCTCCCATTAATGAGTAGATTAAGGAAAGCTGTCTTAGATGGTTTGGTCATGTGTTAAGCATATCAGAGAATGTTCCTACAAGAAGAGGTTGCTTTATTAAAGTAGGGTGGAACCAACAAAGAGGTAGAACAAAACATACTTAGTTTGGTTGCATGAAGAAAGACATCCAAGATTTGGGTATTAATGCTTATTTAGCTCTTAATAGAAGTGAATGGTGTAAGAGAGCTTATACAGCCAACCCAGTGTAGTTGGGATAAGGCTAGAATGATGATGATAATGATGATTTCCATTCTTACCATATTTTTATGGTAAGCTGTTCAGATGACATTAAATTAGTGATCATATGCCTAATGTATTGAATTTAATTTTCCATAAGATCATTTTGTCAGTCTTCTAATAAATCAATTTTTGGTAATCCCAATACCATGACTAACGTCTTCAGCAAGTACAGATGCCCTGTGTACCAGGGTAGTAGGTATCAAAAAAATTCTACTGCATGTAAAGCATTATCAAGTTTAGATTTTCAACTGACCTGCATTGAGAGAAGATAATTTACACAATCAAAAAACCTTTCTGAAGGAATTGGTTTTCCTACAATGTCTGCAGGCAATTGTGACAGAGCCAAAGATGCCTATTTATCAAAAGACAAACATTTCTTCAAAATCAAGCATCTTCAATATATGCAATGCGATGTAAATCTCTTAAATAAACATGACAAACCTTCAACCCTTCAGAAGCACAATCAGATATTGGCCAACCATGGTCTCTGTTTGAGAAGGGCCATGCACCCAAAGAAATATGTCGATAATAATAATCTAAATCTCCTGACGAATTTTCTTGTACCTGAAAAATAATGATAAACATTTTGGATTCAGATTGATCGTTTCAGTCAGAAGTGCTGCATGCAGATGTGTGCATGTGTTACTCAGAAAAAACACAAACCATTTTGAAGCTCTACAAACCTGAGCTTTCTCAATATACATGTGAGCTTTCTTAAGAAGTGGCGCACATTCATCAATGAGATTGGTTGACATTAGGGCTTGTGTGGCAAAAGCAGTATCCCATAACTGACTGCCATTGTAACCCTGAAACAAATTTGTTACATGAACAAGAGGTATTAACAATCATTTTAATGAAATGTTAAACAAAACAAAACGGCTACGTTGAAACAAAAATGTTGTTAATACCTGCATTTTCATACCATCTTCAGCGATCCAAAGATAATCAGGAATTCGAGCAAGATGCTTCTTAAATGCCTCTGAGTTTTTATCTTCATCCCAGCAGCAAAGCATATTCAAGACCTTCGGTGTATGAACAAACAATCTATAATTAGTCACAAGCCCACAACTCATCCTATCTATAATTAGTCACAAGCCCACAACTCATCCGATAGGATGAGATGTTCTGAATAACAAATGACAAAGTCACAGTAGAGGTCTACAAGTGTTCTTTCTTGCATTTAGGTAACACATGCCATACCCAATGATTCAGCTTTAAGTTTAAACCCCAAATACGGGAACTCAAGGTTAGTAAGGCATAGATGCCATACCCAATGATTCAGCTTTAAATTTAAACCCCAAATACAGGAACTCAAGGTTAGTAAGGCATAGCTTACATGGTTACAACGTGTGGCTTAAGGTTGTGCAAGCAATAAATTTAATATCAACGGGATATGCTGAAACATATGCCACCTTGAGGCATAGAAAAGTATACGTTTAGGTACTATGATGTCAGGTAGACAGCAAGCCATGGAAAATTGTTGTTAATTAAATTGCCTACTCTAACAGGTTTGCCCATGCTGTTGGGATAAAAACACCATGCTAATGATGATAAAGGAAATAAAAGTTAAATCGTTGGTATGCTAATTTTCTTGGAAGTATCTATAAATAGCTAATAAAGCAACTTAGAGTAATTTCAAAATCATACAATTTTTTACTGGAATCTTCGAAATATAGTCAAGTCAAGCAAGTAAAGATCAATACCACAACATGAAATAAAAATATAAATGAAATGAAAACTGATTATAAATTTGTAATTATGGTAAAAGTAAAATATTACATTCCAAGACAGGCTATCAAAGATCTTGCCTTGTTAACAGGCCCAATGCAAACATATCGAGTGTTTTCATCTTCATAGTGTACATGTTTCATTACTGTTTTAAGTGCCCTTGAGCGAATCCTGGAACCTGGCCAGTTCATGAAGAAAGGTTCTGCTACTTTATGTAGTACTGCCCATAATATATCTTGAACGAAAGGATGTGGGTAGTAAAGATCTTCCTGGAAAAAGATGCACATACAAAAATATTAACAAAGTTATAGTAAAAATAATTAATATATGAGTAACAAAGTTGTAGTGAAAATAATTAATCTATGAGAGTAAAGAAAAATGTACGGCTAAAACATCAAGCTAGACAAACATTTTCCATGGCTATTATAAAAAAAATTGCATCCTTATCATTTTTTACTATTTAGGACCCGCAATTTGGAAAGAGATGATGAAATTATCATAATTTGATACAACCCTATTTCATTACTGATGCTAGCATCTTTCTTCAAACAAGCATATATCTTTTTCAGTTGCACAAGATTGGCTGCTTTCATTTCAGTCCTCTATAAAAAATGATATTTGAAAAGCTCACTATACTATTAATACTGGATCCAGCCATTGCTTCTCTTGCTTCCTACTATAAGTGTCAGTTCAAACATGAAGATAGTAACATGCATTCACAGGTTTTTTAGCTAATTGAATGAGAATCACTTTAGAAAAATACATGAATGGAAACATTTAACGTAAATGTATATAACAACCTCAACAATTGATTTAAGTATTATTTTGCTCTTTTAGTATACACAACCAATTGTTTTCTCTAGAAAGGTCAAAATGCTTTATAGATGACTAAACATTTTTGAATTTAATAGAATACTATTTATGTTTAAAAGACATCTTTTAATTGATAAGTCGTCTTAAATTATATTTTATCTTCATTTTTATGAAACATTTAAGTATAAATAAATATGACTCTATTTTCGACATGTTCCATAAAATGGCCTCAAGGAGTTTTTGATTGCTAACCTTCCAACAGTAGAACCCTCCCATTTAGTAACCTTATCTTTTAATATCTTCAAGAAACTTGCAGGCTTCATGCTGCCGGGTTTGTTCTAGGAATAGATTTTAGGTCATTTATGTTGCGATCACTAGACCATTGCGGGTACAACGAAAATGACCTCTATTTCATAATGCACCACTGCTGATGGGATAAATACTATGCATTCAAGAAAAGGGTAAAACCAATGAAAATGTACATGTCAAGAAGAAGACCCAAGTGACCTGCAAGTGTGTTTCCCTGAATTACCTAATCTGTGACACCATACAACAGCTTGATTTGCATGAACCCAAGTCACCAGCTTTGAATTTCCGACTCCCTTAATGTTTATCAATAGACCTCTTCTGCCTATCCTATGCCACCTTCAATCTTTGAACAATTAATTTCACCTTTCCTAACACTTCTTGTATCCAAAAAGATCCAGCAATTATCTTATCTTTAAAGTTTGACCAATTTAGAGGTGTTTTACAATATCTACCATATGAAACTTCTTACGGTGCCATCCTAATTTCCTTGAATACCTATCACACAGAATCTTAGCATATCCTCCAAAAACTGGTAGATTCTTTCTGTCTACCTGGCAGTTTAAGAATCATTATGTGATGCTTTAACTCAACAAAGTCCCCAATGCCTTTTGGAAGGATGTCTAAAAGCAGTATGTGAAGTTCACATTTTTATCAGATACTATTTCCATTGGCATTTCATGTAGTCTAACTATCTCTTGGATGTACACATTTGTTGTTTCTGTCATCATCCTGCATCTAACTGCAATAACATGAGTTGTTTCTGTCAACTTGTCCACCACTAACATTATGGTATCATTGTTCCTACCTGTTCTAGGAAACTTTGTGATAAAGTCCATACATATACTATCAAATTTCCATTCAAGTGTCGGTAGTGGGTGAAGCCATCCTGTGGGATTTTGGCATTCAACTGCAACACACAATAGAGAGGACAAACAAGGGGTAAGCAGAATAGTCTAAATGTTAATTTATTTGGGAAGCTAAGTTAAAAGTTATCACTGATAAGTGAATGCAGAGACTTTATTTTGTGCAGAAAGCCTAAATGAAAATTCTATCAGAGAATTATACGCATTTGGGACCCCCTACAAAAGGATACTTCTGAAAGTTTTAAGGATGCAAATTGGTAAGGAAATTTAATGACTAGAAGAGACAAAGATATTAGAAGGTCAAATGTCACATTGGATGGGCTGGAATTTTCAGGTGCTAGCTTCAGGCTTTATCAAGAAAGACTTCCAACTCCTCAAATAGCTTGACCAATTCCTCTTTACTGATTAATGAAACTCTGATCTATTTTCCATTAGGAAAAAGGCTGCTTTATAGAGCAATGTATCAATGAGTTGTAGCCTGCTGACAAAGTTTGCAATTTGAATTCCTATAGGTCACAAGTTCAATCTTAACAGGTTATGGTGAAATATACAGGCATTGTTCAAAAAAGAATTGCTAAAACTGAAGTAGTTTAACAGATCCTTTGAGTCTTCACATCAACATAATGAAAGAACTTCAGTTCAGTTCAGTTCGACATCCTACAAGTCACAAGGTTATACTGACACATATAGGCATTAAGTAAAAGATGGTGAAATTGATGGTGAAATTGAACTCTGAACAACAGATCATCTTGTGGTCTTTATATGGCAGTGATAAAAACCTTTTGATTTTGGTTTTAGTTTCAAATTTACATTTATATTTAATCTAAGTTGAGGTCTAAAATTTTATTATAAATAAAATCTGCTTTTATGTGCTCAAAAAAAACTTTTCAATGAAAATTATAAATGTAGTTTAATCTAAAGTATAACTTGTAAGTGAAGCACAGCTTACTTGGTTAGTGCATGTGGCTAGCGGTAATGCAAGTGACAGGTTCTATTCCAAAGGGGCTATGCTGAGACATGTACCAAGGGCACAGCAATATATATATATATATAGGAATTATACCATCAGGTAGACAGCTGGCCATAGAAAATTACTGGTAATTTATCCACCTACCTTACTGGCTTACGTCATGCTGTTGGGATAACGCCCCTAACTTACAGTTGTTACTATACTAAAATATAGAAAGCATGTAGCTCAAAAGTATATGCAAAGTAGCTAAAGTAGCAATCCAAGCCCAGTAGCATGAAAATATCAATTGTAATTATTAATAAAAATTAATAGGAAAGAGAGATATCGTTCACAGAACATATAGACGAAAAGAAAGAACCTTTGCACACATATTCCGAGCTCTATTCCAGTCAATTTCAGAAAATGGCTCTGCAAAAATTTCCTTTCTTAAGGATTTCACAGTTTCAGTTATAGGCCCAACAAATCTCCTCCCATACAAATATGACATTGGCAAATAAACCATCCGACAATGGCACCACATTCTACCTGTAGAAAGTTAAAAATAAAGAAATAAATTGTTAGGTAAAAAAATGAAAAACTATTAAAAGAAGTAACTTGTATTGCAAATTGTAAACTGCAACTGGAACACAAAATTTTCATTTTTAATAAAAGGATGTAATAGCATGCACATCATCTGAGGATGCATTTCTTTAACATTAGTTTTTGATGAATGTGACAGAAAAATATTTTATTTGACTCTGATATCTTATAGTCTTTGACTCTTTGTTTTACAGTAATAATACCCCCTTCTCATTTCACTTGATATTATTTGCAGCATACATGTTTCAATTCATCAAGAAGCAACATCACCATTGCCTTTATCCTACCATTTTGGTGTGCCCTATTAGGTACTTTCACTGTGCCCCTAGATACAGCATGTAGACTTGCAACTTAAACCTAAGGGTTATAGACAAAACATTGTTTCAATTAATTTCTTCAATTAAGAAAACTTATCAAGATATTTATCCCAATGGAAGAAAAGCATAGAGTACTGCTTCCAATTGACCTTCGAAAGCTGAACATAGTTAACAAAATTTTGAATCATCGTATTTTCTTCTGCTTCTCTAAGTTCTTGAAAAGTCTCCTATACTTGGTATGCAATAAATATGAATCTATAGAACTCGGTACATAATTCCTAAATACCTATGATGAATGACTTCATATTTATTGGATACCAGTTTATTAACAAATGTACAAATGTATCAGCAGAATAGTAATATAAGCACTAATTAATTTTTCTCATCTTAAGTTATCACAGTATGATATGCATTCCTATGAACTCACAATGATGATATTCATAAAATAAGTACCTGGATGAATTGGAAGAAAATACGGTAGTTCCCATATTTCTGGAGGTAACGGGTTGTTTCCGGACCAATCATATGCTCCAAGAACCTATGATCATTTGTTAAATTTTCCTGTTCATATTTTTAACCTTACTAAACCTGAACAAACCAAAAATACATACTGAAAGCCACATTTTTCCCCATGAGGGTATCGAAATTGCACTTCCATGATTTAAAATCCATGCCCGACCCTTTTCCATGGCGCCTTCTCCTCCATCAGGCCCTTGTCCAAGAAGTCTCAAAGTAATATAATTTAGCACTGATCCAAACATTGTACTATGGCCCTCAATGTGCAATCCCCACCCTCCATCTTCGTTCTGACATACTCCAATGACAAGTTCTTAATTCAGACATATTTTCAAACTATTTACAACATTGCATATTAGTGTTCATGAAAATTGGCGTTCACACAGTTCCAAGCAAAGTATGAATTGCAAACCATTTTATACATAACTGCAATTGTTTATGCTAGAAACTTCAAAAGTAAAAACAATTACCTGATGGTTGTATAAATATCGGCAGATCTCCTTCTGGTGCATCTCTGACAACACAATATTTAATGACCCTGACACATACAAGGTTATAACCTACAGAATGAAAAATGATTAAAAATCAGACTGAGATATGACAATTATTAAAATATGGACAGATAAAGATGTTAAAAAGTAACAAGAATCTATCAGGTTCATATCCATGGCATATTTTTCATTAACAAAAGAGTAAGACATAAAAATACTTAAGCATTGGTATTTGATAATATCAATAATGGTGTAAACCAAACTACCATGTCTATGTGGAAAATGGAAGCTATATTAAAGTTTCCTAAACAAGAGAACGAAAAACTCTAAAAGCTTCTATTTTAAAACAGAATTGATCTAATGTTATGTTTACATCTAGAATATGAGACAGAAAATGCTAGGCAAAGGCTTCTGCCTAAATTCCATCAAAAAAAGTGCACAAGATATTTGCAATCCACATGGCAGAAAACATCATCTTCTTTCTGTTTAGTATGTACTATGTTGAAATTACTAAATCAAAACATACCAGGCCTGGAAGAAGAAACATTGGACCACCATAGTCACCAGGCCAATGCCCATCGTGTGCTTGAATGGTAGAGTAAAATCGGATAGCTCTCTTCAAAGTAGCCTCAATGGCTTCTTCATCAATATCTTTGACACTCTGCACTTTTACTTGAGAGGGTAAAGCCGAAAGTGGATTCTCCTTTGCAAACTGCAATCATCAACTTGCCTCAAAATATGTTTAAAAAATTAAATTCAACCTCAGTGCTTTAGCAACCATCATCCTGATGAAAATGAGAAAACCTTATTCATAAACCCACTAAACCTGTAACAATCTAGAACTAACGATGCTGGTACACACTATTTTTCAACATTTTACAAAAAAAATGTACCAATGAACAAATGAAATCTATACATTACAATACGTATTACATTCGATTGATGATGATGATGATGAATCAAATAAAAAATGCAATGAAGTTAGAATTCAACATCAATGCTCTAGCAACCATCCTGATGGAAATGAATAAACCTTATTCATAAATTCATGAAACATGCAACGGTACAAAACTATGAGTGCTGGCACATAATATATTCCAACATTTTATAAAAACTATAACAACAAGCAAATGAAATCCATAAGTTAGAATGAATACCTATTACATGTGATTGGGACAAGGCTATGATAATGACGAAGGATCAAATCAAAGCGCAATGATGTTGGATTTATTAAAATAAACAGAAAGTTGAATAAGCTGGTAGCCATCATGGCGTCATGATATAAATCAGAAAAAGAAATTAATCCGCCATCATTGAATACATTATTATACCCAATTTTGACCAATTTGTACTCCAAACAGATGTGTCCACAACTGCTAGTAGTGTACGTGCAGTTCAATACATGCATGCATATAATGCTATCTAAGCCAGTGATAGATAGCCAGTAGTCATCACCACTGTAACAGAGAACAGGAACACCTTTTTCAAAATCAAAAGCTACACCGATTAAAAACCTAGAACATCACTGCCATTGCCACTTCAAAACATTATTGAAAACGAACATAATGCAACCTACAAAATCTCCTACCAGTTTCAAGAACCTAGCTAATTCCAGAGAGCCAAATAGGCTGTCATGCATATAATATTTAAAGATAGTAATCGTTCAAGTTCAACTGAAATTTTATTACGTTTATAGATCCTCGGGATGTATTGAACAGTGAAAATGTACATCTATAAGCTTTACAAACTTAATAATTTACATATATCTAACGTGCTCAACTAAAACCAACATTAAGATTACCTGCATTCGCATGAGCAGATCTGAACTATGACGACTAGAAAATCTCGTTTCATGAAACTTTTTCCACGCTTCTTCCACCGCGGAACGTTCCTCCGGCGTTCCAGCGTCGGGATCGAACTCCCAGAACTGTCTCCCGACATAATTATTCATCGTCTTGAGCCATGGCCCTTTCCCTTCTGCGATTTTGAGCTTCCACATTGCAATTTTCTGTTTCTCGATTTCTCCGCAAATGCAAATGCAGTTGCTGCGCCTGCTTCAAAACTGAGAAAATGCAAGTTTCTGATCAAATTAATCGCCGATCGATCATTCACCGCTACTGCCACTACTGCCACAGTACAGATTGCATTCATCGCTCATCATTTATGAAATCCATGACCTCGTCTAATAATCATATGAACTCGAATTTGCTTATGAAAAATGTGTGTCTGAATGAACTCTGACTAGAGGTTAAACCACGTGGCTGTGGATTCTGCGACAGGGTTTAACGGTACGTGATTTGTTTATATAACTTTCGCCTCAGAATTTGCTTTAAATATCATTTTATTTAAAATTTCGAAATTGGGATCGACTCGTTGGTGAGTCTGAAAGGTATTGAAAAGAAAAGCTCGATGCCCAAAAAGACGTGCGAAAATTCAGCTTTCGCGCAGTTAATAGTTAAGGAAAACATCATTTCGCTGGAAAAATTCGCACCATAAAGTTCCATCAAATGCGAAAATGTTTGGGTCCCTTAAAGAAACTGAAAATTTAAGAACATTTATCGTCAATTCGATGCACAGAAAGGTAGTTGTGTATGTAATAATGGTAATGTTGATGGCTGAACTATTCTTTTGGAACATCTGAGGACACTCTTTTTTTTCGATCTTATATTGAATTATGTAATTCGTGAATTTGGATAAAAGGAAAGGCAATCCATTTTACTTTGTTTTGAATGTTCTATGGAATTATGTGGTTCATGATAAATGGAAAGAGGAAAAGCTCATTTTTGCTAGCAAAGGTCCTTGTTGTGATGCCTCAAGCCCCAAGAGTTCTTGTTCTTGTTCTTCACAATGACATTAATAATGAATGAAAACGTTCTTACCTAATTGGTGTTGGCCCTTTAGGTGTCTTGCATGTTTGAAGTTTCTTTTGTTGTCTTGGATTCTTTGGTCTTCCTCTATTTCATGATTCCAATCTTTTTGTGTGCCTATGGATAAGTTTTTTTACATTGTACTTTGACATGTTGGTTGGCACTTTTAGGTTGATAGCTTTTTTGTCCAATTTGGTTTTTTCAAGTTCAATAATGAGGTGTTAACTTAGTAGTAAGACTCTTAATTTGAAAGTTACAAGTCATAGGTTTGATTCTAATAGACAATGCTAAGTTATAAAGTTCTAATTGGACTATATATCTTGGAGTGTACTTATATTACAATTATTCCAAGTTCCAACACCATTTGCCCCTCCTTTCTATTCAATTCTAAACATATTGTTTGTGTAGCTAAGGCTTGATTTGATGACTTATGGTTGTTTGTAATTTTTTTCTATTAATACATGTTTTTATTATCATTATTCCCTTGGAAAATAATTTTATTTATTAAGGAAATGCTTTAATCTCATTCTTGAAAACAAACTTATGGAAGGAAAATTTTTAACAAAACAAGTGTTCATCTTTTAATAATGTTTTTAATAGTTTTCTTTTTCCTTGGGCCATCTATATTCTTGGTTCTTCAATACCTAAACAAATTTGGAAAACACTAAAAATAAAGAATAAAGCCCTCCACAAATTATTCATTTGTTTTTTCATAATTTATGGAGGGCTCGAAAGCATAGTAACAAGAATAGAGTAAAAAATATCTTACAAAAGAAAGATAACGCAACTCTAGTTGAGAAGAAATAATCTTGATTATGAGATATATCTTGGAAAAGAAAGTAATTGTATCATCCATAGCTTACATATTATTTTTTTGCAAGATTTTGAATCATACAAGATTCATCATTACTTGCAATTGATTTCTCAAATATTAGAGAAAGAATAAATGGTATTACCATTAATGACTAGTTGGGATGTAGCAAGTTAGTTTCAAACAATAAAAATAATAAGTACTAGGAAAAAATAAATGGTAAAGTTGAACATTAGATGTGATATGCTAACTATAGATCTTAATGACATGTTGACATGTAATTAGAAATCGTGAGCTATTTTAGAATCTACATGTACTTTAAAGAAGCAATGAAATCAAAAAGAATAGTTTGTAAGTACAAAAGTATCATTAACATGAGTATGAAAGTCTATCATAAGTCACTTGAATTCAAGAATGTGTATTTCATCCCAACATTATCATTAGTAAGCTACAACTATAATTGGAACAACTTGTGAAAGTTACATTAGTTTTACTTTAAGGATTTGCACTTACCCTTTACTCATTTGCTATTTTTATGGATGAATTCAAGTTTGTACTTTTATTTTATTAATTTATTTTATCAATAATATATAATTTGTTAATTTGAATCACAAGGTTGTTCATATTGATGTGACTATATACTTTAGTGTTAATTAAGTTGATGGCTTTCCATTTTTTCAACCCTTCTTTAGTCTTCCTTTATAGAACTAAAGCAAAATATATATAAAGATACATCATTAAAATATGCTAACAATGCATGGATTATGATGAAGGGGGTTTCAAGCCCTAAAAATAAATAATAATTAAAAAATTAGATTACGTCATATCAATATAGAATATAGAGTGGCATTTCGTAGGTTAGTGTTTAGTAAGTGCATTTAGGTTTCTTGGTATTTGGGTGACTCTATGAGATTTTGATGAATAGTTTTGAGTTAATTGTGTTCATGCATTAGAGTTGACATGGGACCAATTACATAAAAGCATCAGCATTGACATAAAGACAATAAATGCTTATATAAATACACATGGTCATCTTGTTCCTATAGAAGTTAGAATTTGTCACCAAGTGCCCGCAACATGAACTTAAAATTGATTAACCAAAATCTTATTTGAGTGAGCATGTACTTAGACACATTTCATGAATGACAATAGTCACATTATTTCATGAATGACAATAGTCACATGTCTTTAATTGTACTTTTATTCCCTCATTTCACATGCACTTGGTTAATTATTTATGTTTCATTGCATGATAGTTATGGTGGCATAAGTAAGACTAGTTTTAAGCATAATGCAAATTATTCAGTAATGCTAGTAGTGCTCTTACCAAGATTACTCACTCCTAAGATTACCAAGCATTTTGCTAACAATGAGATATTAGCCTAGTGGTATAGGTCTTGGCCTAGTAACCCCAAGTCATAGGTTTAATTCTACTAGGTAGCATTGAATTATAAACTTCTATAAATCTTGGGGTATACCCCCACCCAACATCATGCTACTCAGCAAAACTAAGCAATAGTGCTGCTAGGATTATCAAGTGAATACGTGTTTACGCTCGAAACTAGTGGCACTCATTCTACCAATTTAGTAATATGCAAGGAAATATAAATGTTAAGCTAATATGCATTAGAAATTAAAATTGCATTATGATAAATTCTAGGTTGTGTTAAAGTGTTGTAATGGAATAAAATAGTCTAGTTTTTATTATCGTCGTGCAATGTTTCTAGGTACAAGGCACTCAAATAAAAGATTCCAAACTACTAGTTCACGTCATGCTATGGGCGCTTGCTGACAAATTCTAATGTCTACGAAACAAAACTACAAGATTTTGACAAAGCTACTGATCAAATGGTGCCATAAATATAGTTGGTGCATACAATTCTATAGACATTTATTACCTCTATAGCAACACATCAACTGTACGTCGATGTTGTTATGTTGACATAGTCGACTTGAGACTATTCATTAATGATATATCTCTTTATTGTGTTTCATGATCCCTTATTTGGACCTAATAGAGTAGTGAGTTGTCTTAGCTTCAATAACAAGCGATTTATTACATTACTTATTGTGGAACCAGAATCTTAGATTTAATATGCAACTACGTAGTTACGTTCAAGAAATCATGCACATCAAGTACTTTGAAAAAGCTTAGTTAGCAAAATACAAAAAAAATGGTAGAAATAAAATGATAGGAAAATAATTTAAGAGAAGAAATGTGTAAATGAATTTCAATTTTGAAGAATAGTAATGAATAACACATGGTGTCTAGTTTAGATACATGTATAGATTTTATAGGCTCATTAAATAAATAATTGTTAACAAAAATGTGTCACATTGTGATTGAATATCACATTATAAATGCCTTTACTCTTCTTATTTCATCCATGGTCAAAATAAACTAAATCACATCATATGATATGATATACATGTTATAATTCAAGGTGATATCTTTTATTGAGTATGAAATGAAATGGAATGAAATGAATTTTTATTACATCCAAAGACCCATAGGAGCTATTGAACAAATATTACATTTTCATGAAAAATAAAGATAGACTTTACAAATTGACAAGCACCAATGAAGGTATCAAAGACAAATTGATGAATCATGTTTTTGTTGATGTCAACACTCCCATGCTCGCATGGGGCCATGATTATCAATGTCTCTATTTCTCTCTCTTAATAACCACAATAAAAATCATGCAAGTAGTGGGAATTTAAACTGTCGAGTGGTAGTCATTAATGGCAGCAATTAAAAAACATTAGTGGCAAATGTTTCGGAAGTTACAACAATTACGGTCATTAATGATGGCGGTTATGTCATTAGTGGCAAATGTTTCAGAAGTTACGGCGATTACGATCATTAATGATGGTGGTTATGAATATTAGTAGCAGACATTTTGGAAGTTATGACGGTTATGGACATAAGTGGGCACTTACTTGGAGAATGTGGGAGTTATTACATAAGAAGTGGTGGTGGTTTTTGTAGTCGTTACATGAAACGTACGCATCATTATGGATGGCCGCAGTGGCTATAAAATGGAGCAAGAGGAAGAGAAGTCTGAAAAATAGGCTTTGGCTATCAGTATGGAGGGACAACTTCCTCTCCACTAAGAAACAGTTTCCTCTTTTCTTTCCTTTATAGGCTTCTAGTTGATCTTTGAGGAGGGTCCAAGGCAAGAGCCAGCAACTCAAAATTGGATCCTTGTGGGTCTTCTCAGCGATGGCAGGAGCTTGTCACGATGGTGCAGATGTGGGTGAATGATCTTCCTCTCTATAGCAATGCACAAAAGATAGCAAACAACGGCAGGCTTTGAGAACTGCAGTTACTACCCTATGTGGACTGTAGTAGGCAATCTCTTNGAGAACTGCAGTTACTACCCTATGTGGACTGTAGTAGGCAATCTCTCTCTCTCTCTCTCTCTCTCTCTCCCTCTCTCGTGGCAATCGAGACCTTCCTACTCAGTAGTGGATACCATCAGCAGTCATGGACCAGCAACGTCAGTAGGACCAGGGAAAATTCATTTCTTTTAGTTACTTATTGTATTCTCAACTTTGAGACAATTATTCAATTTAAATTCAGATTCATTCACTTTAAATCTTGATTTCTTTGATTTGGTTTACTATTTGCAAAAGGCCACATAGCCCTCTCCAGCTCAGACTATTCCTGGGTTTCCGCACCCATATGAGAGGTGCCCTAGGCAATAGTCTCCTAAAACAAGTTTTCTTTCCTAGTGTTGGTGTGACCAAAATTTATGCATCAACACTTTATTGGTGCTTGATGAGTGGCGAGGTACGCCTACACTCAACCATACGAAACGAGCCTAGCACACGCAATTCAGTCCAACTCCGTAGACTAAATTCCTATACACCTCATGGAACACTTAAGGTTAACCATTCGTTGTCTTCCTAGACTTACTTGTAGTTGTCACGGTGTATGGTTAAGTAAGTCCGAGGTATATGATTTTTATAGTCTTTTATGTTTTTCTCCTATGCTATGAGGTGAAGGGTTGAGAAACTAACGAACTCTAACTAATGAACTAAGTCTAAATTAACTAGCATCAGCATCCGTTCCCACTTACCGTACACACCCTGAACTAATGCAACCATGGTTACCAAATGCTAATCGTCACTAGGATCACCACGCGTAACGCACGTGCTCGAAGTGGTCGTACTGAGGCACCTAACTAGGAGGAAAGGGTTGAGAGAGCCTATCTAGCCTAAGTGCAATGAGCGGCCGATTCCTTGACTAACCGTACACATCGAGGTGTTCGACTACCACTGGGATTACCAAGCATAGATCCTGGATACTCCACTGGGTTACCAAGTAGTCACACTAGATGCTCGTAATCAAATCGTACTCAAATCGCATGCGGTGAGCGGCCAATTCCTTGACTAACCGTACACATCCGTAGATGCTCATAATCAAGTCGTACTCAACCCACATTCTAGGAGTTTAAGGGTGAGAGAGAAACAATAAATAAAAATCCTATTTCATGCATTGCAAGGTTTATCCAATCAAGTTCGTCTTTATTGCCGTACACAACTTGTGTTCAAGTACAATGTTGCTCGAATAAATATATGTTCACTCTAGGGCTCCTACTGTGGGCACATGGAAAAATAATCTATCTCTGGAGTGATCAAACTACCAGAGTTTCCCTACTTCTAGACCAGGATGGGAAATAAGGGGAGTGCCGCCTCTTATTTATAGATTTGGCGACGCACTGCGATATCGCGTATCGTGTACGCGATATCGCAGCCTATGCGATATCGCATCTCATCATACCCCCATGACTGAATGAAAACTCATCCTCGAGTTCCTTACAATAATATCAGGAAGGTATGGAATTATTAAGGGGAATGGAACTAATGGGATGACATGTGAATGGATCATCATTACAAGACTTGACAAAAATGGTATTCATGACAACAAGGGTGAACACCTTATTACAATGACATCAGGCCTTAGTTGGTAGCTGAGAAAGAGAGAGACAGAAAGAAGTGTTGCTGCTGCCAACGTCAAAATTGCAACTTTGTTATTCATCCATAAGCTCGCCATCGATCTTGCTCCTTGCATAGCTGCTTCAGTGCTGCTCCATTCCAAGTGTTTGCTCCAGATCCAATCCGTTGGTTGTATGATCGCCATCTACACACACAACACAATCTTATATTAGCAAGGGTAATTGAATCATCATGTAATTGATACTTTGCTTCGGTGTAAGTCCATTGGCTAGGTTGTGGTATGGCTTATTTGGATTGGGAGATATATTAATGATGACTATCGAAGGTGTAGGGGTTAGGAAGAAAATCAGAAAAATCGGGCCCCATACCCCCATGACTAATCATGAACCTCCGGTAGCGTTAGAATGGAGAAAGAAAAGGAGTAAGAAAGATAGATAAAAAGGGACAACTATAGCATCGATGAAATGGATGTCAAGATGGTAATGAACAAAATAAAATTAATTGCAAAAATGTTAGGAAAAAGAAGTTTACTGATGCATCAAATAGGAATGTCAGTGGGTCCTCCCCAAAGCAGGCTCATGTCCTTAATGCCCTGATAGACCCACATTCAAAGAGTCCGTAGGCTCTGGGAATGTCATTTGGAACAAGAGTTAAAGTCTTAACCACAAGCATTTACCAAAAAGAAAACAATGCATCAACCAAAATATATACACTAATGATACAACCGGCAATGAGATGAACAATGGAGAGAAGGATGGAGAGAAGAGAATGGAATGGAATCCCAAGGACAAGGTGGTGTACAGCCCCTTGTGTGTTTCATGATTAATGGGACTTAGCAAATCTCATTCCAACTCCGGCCTCAAACCAACCACATCTAGTGACTTCGCATCAATACATTTGGCCGAACTATCCTCTTGAATAATAAGAATGCATCTCCAAAGAGCCACCACCATTCCGACGAAACAAGTGAGGAGAGAATGGGAAGTGAGAAGGGCCTTAGTTAGAGGGAACACTTTTGGTTCCATAACTAGTGCTTGTAGCCCAAGTTTATTTCGTCTAAGGGATGTGCTTTGAATTCTCACTTTTCATTTTTTTTTGGTTTTTATGTGTGAGAACCACACCATGCAAAGACTTGATTATTTTTATTGTCTCAGCTTCCGATGATTGGGTGACATCGGAACAACAAGAAAACTCAAGAAGAAAACATTCAAGCACCCAAGAGAATGGCCAACACAAGTGCATCAAAGTTCCCTTGAAGTCACACCCTTTTCAAGCCTTGAGTCCTTCCTTAGTTTGAGAAATGCCCAATCACCACTTCGTTAAAGTTCTTATTATGAAGGAACTGTACATTTCCAAGCCAAGAGAGACCATAGAACTGGTGGATGAATGGATGAAGTGATCTCATTGCCTGCCATATCAAAAGAAACATACCTTAGTATCAACGTTGTGACTTAAAGGTAAAAACCAAACATTAGCAATCAACATAAAAATAGTTCATATCATCAATCCGAACACTTAATGGGTGACAAACTTATAGGGTGGATACACACACACACACACACACACACAAAATGAAAAAGTATAACGATGTTGTAAAACAAAAATAAGAAAAGATAAAAAAAAGTTGTAAAAAAAATGTGTAAAACAAAAATGTTGTAAACCAAAAATTGAAAAAGAACTGAGGGACCCATATGATTAGCATAGGTGGCCATCTCCCACATGACTGAGTTGTAAGGGAGAGATCCAAAATAATGAACGCCTGTTTGAATTTCGTAGAAGTTCCCAACTTCTCCCCATTGATGATCTTAGATTAAGGGATGGAAGTTGGCGATGCTCATATTCCAGTGTATCTATGCCTTCGTTGTTGGCATGGCTTGTCTCCTCAGTTTGTTCCATGCATATTATGTTGCTCTTTTGAGTAGTTGTCAACCACGGGGTGTCTATTGCTGGTTGTGTGGTTGCTACATACAGGCATCTTTGTTGCGAAATTTCAAGGGCACACCTGTTACATGGAGGCAATTCCTCCATGTCATCATTCGATGAATCACTGTATGTGATGGATGGAACTTTCCTCTTCTCGATCTTTCCATAAATGTTTATCTTAGATATTTCTAAGGAAAGATCGCGGATCCTAAGGCGCGCGTCTACTGTACTCAGCCATGTCCTTCCCATTATAATTGGGAAGTCCCCTTCGTTGTTGTTCACTTCAATTACCAGGAAATCAGCTGGGTAAGACCAACCACATAGTGGTAATGACGTCCTCCACCAATCCCAAGGGAATGGTGATGGACTGGTCTGTCAACTCTAGTTGAATGTTGCTCTTCTTAAGTTGGGGCAGGCTTCAGGTGTGATACATCTCTTGTAAAATTAAGTTGACTCCGGAACCAAAGTGATGAAGAGCCCTATGTGGTTCATTTCCAGCGACTTGAAGATAGATTAAGGGGCTTCCAGGATCAGTTAGTTTCTTGGGAAGGTGGCCTACCTTGATCCAATCGGTTACGGTATGCGTTAGCATAACTGTATGCGTTAAGCTCTGTTGGACTGAAGGGTGCTCCAAAGTGTTAGATGGTGGAGGAGTGCACATGGGCTCAACCGCTTGTGGTTGCGAGAGTTTGTTTGGGCTTTTGGTTCTGAAAAAGGGTCTTCTCTTTTTACAGTTGTCAGAACCAGCAGCGGGTTGAATATTTATAGCTCTCGTAGCGTGACGTTGCTACGGTTGAGGAGGAAGTTCCCCTTGCATTGTTGGAGCAAGAAGTGTTATGGGAACTACTACTGGTGGAAGAGGTGCGGATGGATTAGAAGGATGGTTTGGGTATGGAGTGTCTCCCGAAGGAGAAGGAGTCCTTCTGAAGTACTCCTGAACTTCGTAGTGATGGTGTGGAGCTGTGTGAGCCATAGAGTCACTTGGAGAAATCTGCTGCTACACATAATATCCATAAGGATCAAGCTACCGGTAAGGGTATTGATGTCTTGGCAATGGCATCCCCCATGACTGTGGGTATTGCCATTGCTGATGCTGTCTGATGGGTTGTGGGGGAGTTCCACTTGGATAATATGTTAAGGGTTGGTGGAACTACCTTGGGTTACCTTGGGAATAAGGTAACCCTCGGGGTGTTTGCCATTGGTTAAGTCTCGGATTAAGTGCATACACCCCAGACTCTTGTAGATGTGAGATGATTGAACAACATCCCTTAGGATGGTCATAATGGTAGATCTCACATCCACCGTCATCGTCTGAATCCAAATCCACAACCACATCGGAGTTAGTGATTTTTCCCTTACCCTTGTTATATGCAGGGCCTAAATCTCTCCACTTTGTCTTACCTTTATCACTACTTTGTTCAACCTTAGAATCTTCTACGATTTTTAAGATAGTTTCAAGTCTAGAGTCTAAGGAACTCCATACGTCATCTACCTTAGCCGATAATTCTGTTGTGAGTTTTTGAATTGACAAGGTTTTTCTATTCACCAACTCGTCGATTTGTGACTCATCCTCGTCATCACAGAATTTCACTCCCTTCTTTCGAAGAGAGGAATCACGGTTGTACTCTTCCACGCTTTCCCTTTTTCGTAGCTCACCTTCTTCTTTTGCTACTTGCTCTAACAACCGATAAACTTCATGGGCTCTAAGGTGTGATAGTCTCCCTTAGGCATAAGTCCCAAGGGTTCTTCTGGTTTCATGTCTGAGCCCATCCATGATGTGGCGAAGTTGATCCCGCTGAGCATATCCATGGCCCAGGCAACGATGTAACAATGTATAGTAGCGGGCCATGGCAGCATCCAAGGGTTCATGAATACCTTGCTTTCATCCTTGGATCTGCTTACGCAAATTGAACACTCTGGAGTACGTTTGATACTTATTGTTAAACAATTCTAACATCGTACTCCACCTCCTGATGGTTTCTGGTTCTAAGGACTGGTACCAGCTCTCTGCTTCCTTGGTGAGTGTCCTAGGAAACAACTTAAGTTTCTACCACTCGTTCTCGATGTTCTGTAAGGCATAGGCATCATGGAATGCCTGTAAATGATGTTGCGGATCAGCGTTGTATCCCCCCTCAAAGCGTGGGATGTTGTTCATGTCTAAACGCTTGATCCAACTATCCTTTAAATGCCTTGTGGGAATTCTCACTGCCTCTGTTATGTCAAGCATACTTCAGGTTGCAAGTAGGGGTTTGTCATGATCATCTCTTTCATGATGCCTGTGATGTTTCTATTGTTTCCTACTCCCCCTTCGTTCATGCCCTTGTCCTCTCTCTCGACTCTCTCGTCGAGGTTTCTCATTTTTCTTACTTTTATCCTCTCCGTTATGCTCTTCATGATTGCCCCCTGATGTGGAAGGAGAGGGTGAGTGATGAGATGAAGGGGAACCATCGCCGTGGTGATGTTTCCTACCTTCCCTTCAGCTGGTTCGGCCCCAATCATGGTGATGATGTAAGTGCCCATCCTTATCTTTTGTTGTTGTTCCCTCTGTGAATAGTTGGTGTTCATGGGAATCAAAACTAGTGTTATGTATTTTTGAGCATAGGTTCTGATACCCAACCTCCTCACTTTCGTTAAGAGGGGGAACATCTCTTAATAGCGAACCAGCATCTCTAGTTTCACTAAGGACGTGCGGGACCTCTTTGCCCTTCAACAATGTATGTTGGCTCTCCTGCCTTGCGTCCCTCATACGTTGTGCTTTTGTGGGATGATAATCCCTCATGTCAGAGACTTCCATAATGTATTCAGCATAGAGCTCTGTCATGCCAGTCTATGCCAAAGCACGGATAAGCATGCTAGGGACAGCATGATCCGGAGGTAACACTATGTTACCAAACAAATCTCTCTAGCGCATCTGTTCATCTTGATGGAGGATAAAGGTAAGATCAGGTACATACTCATCGGTATGAGTATATGTCACCCTATATTGTTGAGGACTTGGCCNGAGAGGTGCCCTAGGCAATAGTCTCCTAAAACAAGTTTTCTTTCCTAGTGTTGGTGTGACCAAAATTTATGCATCAACACTTTATTGGTGCTTGATGAGTGGCGAGGTACGCCTACACTCAACCATACGAAACGAGCCTAGCACACGCAATTCAGTCCAACTCCGTAGACTAAATTCCTATACACCTCATGGAACACTTAAGGTTAACCATTCGTTGTCTTCCTAGACTTACTTGTAGTTGTCACGGTGTATGGTTAAGTAAGTCCGAGGTATATGATTTTTATAGTCTTTTATGTTTTTCTCCTATGCTATGAGGTGAAGGGTTGAGAAACTAACGAACTCTAACTAATGAACTAAGTCTAAATTAACTAGCATCAGCATCCGTTCCCACTTACCGTACACACCCTAAACCGATGCAACCATGGCTACCAAACGCTAATCGTTACTAGGATCACCACGCGTAACGCACGTGCTCGAGGTGGTCGTACTGAGGCACCTAACTAGGAGGAAAGGGTTGAGAGAGCCTATCTAGCCTAAGTGCGATGAGCGGCCGATTCCTTGACTAACCGTACACATCGAGGTGTTCGACTACCACTGGGATTACCAAGCATAGATCCTGGATACTCCACTGGGTTACCAAGTAGTCACACTAGATGCTCGTAATCAAATCATACTCAAATCGCATGTGGTGAGCGGCCAATTCCTTGACTAACTGTACACATCCGTAGATGCTCGTAATCAAGTCGTACTCAACCTGCATTCTAGGAGTTTAAGGGTGAGAGAGAAACAATAAATAAAAATCCTATTCCATGCATTGTAAGGTTTATCCAATCAAGTTCATCTTTATTGTCATACACAACTTGTGTTCAAGTACAATGTTGCTCGAATAAAGATCTGTTCACTCTAGGGCTCCTACTGTGGGCACATGGAAAAATAATCTATCTCTGGAGTGATCAAACTGCCAGAGTTTCCCTACTTCTAGACTAGGATGGGAAATAAGGGGAGTGCCACCTCTTATTTATAAGGACGGGAAATAAGAGGAGTTTCCCTACTTCTAGACCAGCATGGGACGACGCGATATCGCGGCCTATGCGATATCGCGTCTCATCAGTGCTAGAAAGAGGGCCTTTCCCCAACCTTTTGTTTATCAGCTTTTCTTATTGTTTCTCTTACCTTTATTATCCCATTTTCTGAAATATTTATTTTTTGTCCTTTTCTAGTCCCTATTTTTATTTTTCGAAAATTTCATTTTCCTTATTTCAAACTTATTTGATTTAAAATTTCCATTTTCAGCCATTATCTTGAAAAATCTTTTTAAAGAATTTTCGAACCCTTTATTTCTTATTTTCAAAAGTTCATTTCTTGAAAACTTTCGGGTCCCATCACCCATTTTTCTTTAATAATTTCCTTATTATTTTTCTTAAATCCTTGTTTCCAATCCCATTTTTGAATCTGTGATTTGGCGATCCTTACCTTAGTCCTAGGTTAGGTAAGGTGGTTTTATTTGATTATGCAATTTTAAGTTTATTTTCCTAAAATTTTGCATTTTATTGTTTTCCCATTTAATTTTATAAGTATTTCAATTTTATACATTTATTTTTCTTTTCAAAAAAATATATTTTATTTCAATATTTTCTTTTCTTTTTATGCAATTTCATAGTTTCATTCTAACAATTATATTTGATTGTTTTGTTTATGAGTGAACTCTTCTCTACTTCTAACCGACCAATCACTCGTCTCTTCACATTAAGGAAACAACAAGCCTCACGTTTTCCAAGTTTTATTCCTAGGACAACCCAAACTAGGATGGTAGCCAATCAACCCCCGACTTCCTTGGTCAGTAACCCCTTTAACTTTACTAACTACCACGACATCCCAAAGTCACTTCAAAACATAAATTTGTTCTATGACCCCACAAACCCTTTTAGTGATGCCCGCCAACATATACAATGTTTTGAAATCTTACTAGGTATCTACAACATTGTCCAAAATGATGTGGCATGTAAGGTATTTGTGACAACTTTCAAAACTAGAGCAACCTAATGGTTTTTGATGCCCCCCAATGCCTCCATTAACTCATGGTAGGAGTTCAAAAATAAGTTTTTGACTCAATTTGACAAATTCACAAGCCCTGCCATAGCATCTAGCAACTTCACTAGCTTAAGAAAGCTACCTGGGGAAAATTCTAGGAATTATAACTTTAGATTCCTTTACCAATTGGCCTATGTGCCAAGTGAGATGCATCCACAACCCGATGGCATCCTCAACTTTTACCTCTCTACCATTGACCCATTCTTTGCCTATGCCATCAAATCAGACCCCAACATAACAGAAATACAAGGGGCGATGGCTAAAAGTGTGGAGCTAGAACAAATTACCCTTATGAACAACATTCAAACCCAGTTTGGAATGATGAGCATTAGTAATCCCATGCAACATAGTCCTCTACCGACTTTCCCAATGACTAACACTATGTTCCAAACTCTCGTTCCCTTTCAAATGACTCAACCTACAAATAGATATTTTCAAGGTCCCACATCTTCTCCATTCCTACCGTCTAACACTAGTTTGAATGAGGATCAATCAAAGGCCTTAGTTCAGTCCATCATAAAAACAAACAAGGTACCTAATCCTACTGAACCCCGAATTCAAACTTAAGATCAAAGGACCCAGATATTAACTTCACTTCAAAAACTTTCCAACGAAGTAGTTGAACTAAAGCGAAACAACAACAAGGGTCCTATACAACTAGAAAAGCCTAGTTCATCAATCAATGACAATTATTATTGTCTCCATAACACTAGGCAACATTCTGAGAAGACTTGTCCCCACTTAGTGACATCATGAACAACACACAATAACAAACTAGAAATGACCCTTACACTCCTCCAAACAAAAGAGCTCCTAGTCAAAGTAACACCAATACTCAAACTAAGTCATCCCAAACAAACACCCCACAACAACCAAATCCACCTTCTATACTTAGAAGAACTCCACCTCAACAAGAAGTCAAAGATGGACCTAAGACTTACAATCTAGTTGAGGATTTTAAGAAAACCAAAGCTAACATCTCAATGTATGACCTTTTACAATTTAATGAAATGAAAGAGGTAATTCAAGAGATAGTTCATAGACTAGAAACCAATAAAGGAAAATCCCCAAACCTTAGAAGGAAAATTCACTTCATTGAAAGTCCTAACACATCATCAGTACAAAATGTAAACAATTCCATGATGAGTGAGAAAGAGCAACCTCCTTTCCTAACAACTCTAATTATTTTAGGAAAGAATGTTCACAATTGTTTGATGGATACTGGAGCAACTGTTAGTGTCATGCCACTTGAGGTATGTAAGACTTTAGGAGCACAAATGATACCACAAATGAAAAATATCATTCAACTCGATGGGTCCAATGTACCTATAGTAGGGTCATTAAAAGGAGTGAAAGTGCAACTTAAACAATACCCTACGTTCATATGTTACACAGATATCCTAGTAGTTGACATGTCATCTACCTATGGTGTGCTCCTATCTAGGACCTTTGGAGCCAAGTTTGGGGGCTTCTTTAGGTTAAATTTCTCAGAACTATTAATCCCTATCAAAGGAAAATTTGAATACATGACTATACCTCGAGAACCCTTCTACAAACAAGTAATTACAGCCTTGGATCAACAAAATCAATCTTTGGAAGATCAAAATACTAATCTGTATGTTGAGGTTATTGAGGTTGAGCGTAGTGAACATGTTGAAAATGACTATGTGAGTGGAATTACAAAAATAAATCCTATCTCTCATGTAGATTCAACCCAATCCTATCAAAATTCTAGAGAAGGTGAAGAAAGCTATGGAGACATCTTGCCTTATCAACAACACGATAGATTTTGTCCAAGTGATCCACCACCTTTAGGGGAAGATAAAGATGTAAGTAAAACCCTACCTCTTAAAACATTTAAAGGTGTGCTAAATTTTAACGACACATCCATGGAACATTCTCCTAGAAAGGCTATAATCGATGAACCACCAAGACCTGGACCTATCATTGAAACTTATACCAAAGAAAAACTTTATAGAAAATGATCAAGCAAGTTAAGATTAGGTCTTGATTTTCATAATCTTAAGCATTGACAAATTGTTAAACAACATCTTGACACAAAGTATGTTGGTGAACTCTTTAAGATAGGAGGCCTAGTCTCAGAAAAGAGTAGAACATGTGATTGAGAAAATCTTCAAGGTAAGTTCTCTCCTATTTGGTCAGGCCCATTCGGAGTTAAAGACATCATTGGCCCCAATGTATACAAGGTTGTTGATGTGCAAGGATATAAGTCACCTAGAAATTTTAATGCATTCCATAAAAAGCATTTCTACTCAGGTGCCCCACGTGGACACTTGGTAGATCTTTAGTTGCATGTTTTCTTCCTCTTTGTCATGCATTTCATTTGTATATAGTCACATTTGCATATTTTCTTTGTAGTTCCATCATTTATTTCTTGGCATATTGTTTTGATTTTTGCTTTGCATATGATTTTAATAATCATTATGGTCTTTTGAGTTACTAAGCGTTGGGTCATCAGAACACCATTTGAAAATAATGTGAGTATAATTCTTTATATAATATTTCTTAGTACTATTACATAAAATCTCTTTCATACTATATATTTCAATAATGCTTTGATTCTTCCTAGTCTTTTTCAAGGTTTTAGTTTCTATAGTTATGTTGAATTATGGAGCATTAGATTTGTGCTAACTTATCATGTAATCATCATGATCATGTGAATGTAGGGTCAATGATGTTGGAGAATGGTTAGCCATAATCACTAGGTGACCTTGGAAAATCCCATTTTCCCTCTCATAAGTCCTAGCCCTCAAGTGTGATGATCCATGGTTAACCTGTGAACAATAGGGTGAAGTGTGTTCATCTCCACTTGAGAACCCTTAACCACCTAGGAGACCTGCTATGATGCTATCAAATCATAATTAAAGGCACATACACAAGGGTTGAACTGCACCATGGGCGAAGTTTCCTCAAAAAGAAAAAAAGAAAGAAATGAGGACCGTGTTCATTAGCAGTGTAGTTAATCGGCCGGACTCGTGTTGGAATTCTTACCTTAAGAATGAAGTACACCATGGGCAAAGTTTCCTCAAAAAGAAAAAAAAATGAGGACCATGTTCATTGGCAGTGTAATAAGTTCTTAAGTGTGGTGGGGTCCAGCAGCTATCCTAACCCTAACCTCCATTTCCCCTTTTGAACCTATTTCCAAAAAAAAAAAAATGTTCCAAGGAAAAATCTGAAAGTTGTGACTAGCCATGATCTAATATAGGCATATCCTCCTCATTAAGTTTAGTATGGGTCTTGTGCTCAAAGTAGTCCACAAGTTGTTGGCTTTTACTTTATAAGAAGACTGGGAAAGAAATCATAATTATATTTTAATTATATATAGATATATGTAGTTAAGATAATAAAATTATATATTTAGAGTATGATTAAAAAAGATGGTGTGGTTTGGGTGGCCCATGTTTAGTTCTCTTTTGATTATATGGTTATTTTAGTCATGTTTAGGTTACTTTTAAGTTTCCATTTGCTTGTTTTGTGACGTTTGTAATTCCCTATCTATTGCATCATTTTAAAATTTCTATGGTCTTGTTCCTTGCACTTGCATGCAATTAAAAGTTTAGGGGCTAAGTGTTGATGTCAACACTCCCATGCTCGCATGGGGCCATGATTATCAACATCTCTATTTCTCTCTCTTAATAACCACAATAAAAATCATGCAAGTAGTGGGAATTTAAACTACTGGGTAGTAGTCATTAATGGCAGCAATTAAAAAACATTAGTGGCAAATGTTTCGAAAGTTACAATGATTACGGTCATTAATGATGGCGGTTATGTCATTAGTGGCAAACGTTTCAGAAGTTACGGCAATTACAGTCATTAATGATGATGGTTATGAACATTAGTAGCAGACGTTTTGGAAGTTATGACGGTTATGGACATAAGTGGGCACTCAATTGGAGAATGTGGAAGTTATTACACAAGAAGTGGTGGTGGTTTTTGTAGCCATTACATGAAACGTACACATCATTATGGATGGCCGCAGTGGCTATAAAATGGAGCAAGAGGAAGAGAAGTCCAAAAAACAGGCTTTGGCTATCAGTCTGGAGGAACAACTTCCTCTCCACTAAGCAACAGTTTCCTATTTTCTTTTCTTTATAAGCTTCTAGTTGATCTTCAAGGAGGGTCCAAGGCAGGAGCCAGAGGCTCAAAATCAGATCCTTGCGGGTATTCTCAACGACAGTAGGAGCTTGTCACGATGGTGCAGACGTGGGTGAACTATCTTCCTATCTACAACAGTGCACAAAAGATGGCAAACGATGACAGGATTTGAGAACTGCAGTTGCTGACCTATGTGGACTACAGTAGGCAGTCTCTTTCTTTCTCTTTCTCTCTCTCTCCCTCTCTTGTGGTGATTGCAATCTTCTTGCCCAGCAGTGGATACCATCGGCAATCACAGACAAGCAACGTCAATGGGACTAGGGAAAATTCATTTCTTTTAGTTACTTATTGTATTCTCAACTTTGAGATAGTTATTCAATTTAAATTTAGATTCATTCAATTTAAATCTTGATTTCTTTGGTTTGGTTTACTATTTGCAAAAGGCCACATAGCCCTCTCCAGCTAAGACTATTCTCGAGTTTTCGTACCCATATGAGAGGCACCCTAGGCAATAGTCTCCTAAAACAAGTTTTCTTCCTGGTGTTGGTGTGACCAAAATTTATGCATCAACAGTTTTGTAGGGCCACAATATTGGGTATTCAATGTTGGGGCACAACCTCCAATGTTAAGCATCCAATATCGCCCCTTTCATGCTAGCTTATAAAATACCACACTTGGGTGCACAGTTGCGGGACAGATTTTAGGTAGCTTTTTCATAGATTTTTGAAGTAGTCAGAATTTTATTAATTTGTTTTCCAGTGCATGCATGCAGTGTGATGTTAAGTAATTGTACAGCATCCTTATCCGAGTGTGACATACTTGGATGCATTACATGACTGACAATAAAGATCGAGATTACTTTCATCATTGCAGCATCTACTTAGATTTATCATTGCTTTTAATTGCTTAAATATTTACAATTTTCCATAGTTAATGTTTTCATTTATTATTCTTTATTATTATTTTTATTAAGAGAAATGAGTATGACTAATTGTGAGCTCTTAAGTATAATTACTTGGTAGCCTAGGAATGTATCGTTTGGTATGCCTAGTGACATATGCTTGGTAATCCTAGCGGTAGTTACACAAAGTCCAAGGCATGTGTGGATGATTAGGGACAAATACTCATCACACGTAGGCTAGTTTAGATTTTACTTTCCACTGTTAATTATCTTAATTAATTAATCTCGCTATTATCATTAGGAGTAGCTTAGGGCTAGACAACATCAATCATCATATGCCTCACTATGGACTAAGCCATACATGATAAAGCTACCACTAGTCCAAGTGGGAAGACGATGAACTATAATCAAAAGCATAATAATCTAGATGCACAATCAATCCCATCCATAGAATTCGATTGGATCATCTATGAACACTTGTGATTCGTATGGTTGGACATAGGGTAACCTCACCACTCATCATTGGCACCATTTGCTGGGGATGGTGCTAGTTATCTAAATTAGTTATATTTTACACGATCACTATAAACACATTAATGATATATCTTTAAGAAAATATTAAATCACACACATCATCTAAAAACAATGTCTCTCTCACAAGGAAGCGATAATGCATTGTATGGCAAGAACATTCATTAGAGAATTAACAAGATATATGTTGAAGAAAGCTAGAGTGACCAACTTCATGCAAGGGTTTCATATGTTCATGAACACCTTGATGAGACTCAAAGACTACATTCATCTAAGGTAGACAATCCTAGAGGGGATGAAGTAAGTCCTAGACTAAGGGAGGCCTCAAGGCCTAAGACCTCCTCAAAACTTGGAAAAGATAAATTAAGGGACCCTAGGGAACATCATAGAAGCCATGACAACCCTCTTGATTCCTCACCTTCCTCTTCCTCTTCAAGGTCTAGCTCTGGCAAAGATGAACATAGGTATAAAGATAAAGCTCCACTATGGGGTCAAAATAAAAATAAAAATTGAACCCATAGGAAAAATCAAAGACATCAAAATGAACATAGACAAAACCATCACAATCAAACAAATAGAAATAAAAATTTTCCTCACAACATGTCTAATGACAATGAACCCTTGTTGGCCACTAAGAGCTTGATGCAAATCACATAGGTAGTTAAGATACCTTGTAGGCATCTCAAAGAAAGTTGCCTACCCAAGCTTAATATGAGTAATATCCCTAAATTTGTGGAAGGCTATGATTCAGATCCACAACATCATTTACAAGCCTTTCATGATGCTTGTGCCTTTTACAACATTAAAAGTGGGTGGAAAAAGCTTAAGCTCTTTCCTAGGACACTAATCATTAGAGCCAAAGTGTGGTATAGATCATTGAAACCAAATTTAATCTGATGGTGGTCCACATTGCTGAAACTCTTCAATAAGAACTACCAAACCTATGCGAGGGTGTCTAACCAGAGGAGACAAATCTAAGAATGGAGGCAAGAACAACACGAACCCTTGGACATGGCCCTAGATAGATATTATTCCATACTAACTAGATGCCCAGGCCATGGTTTCTTTGAGGAAGAAAAACTTTTCCACATCATAGATGGGCTTTGTAATGAAACAAGGGAGACCCTTGGGATGTATGCTCAAGCTCAATTATATTAACTAGAAACCCATCAGGTCTAAGAACTAATTGAGCATATGGCAAAAGAAGAAGGATAGCTATGTGATGAGTGGTAAGGTACCCCTACTTTCAACTATACAAATACGAGTATTTCATGCACAATCCAGTTGAACTCCGTAGATGGGCTAGTTGTGGTATCTAGATAGTTACTCGTTGATCACAATTCGTTGTCTTCTCACCTGGACTAGTATATGCTTTGTCATGTATGGTTTAGTCCAAAGTGAGGTGTATGATGTGTTCCTAAACTAATGCTACTCTTGGAGGCAATGGAAAATAATCTTAGCTAAGCTAGGATGAAAAGGGAGAGAGAGTTATGCTAAGAGGAAATAGGGGGAGAGAATCTAAACTAGCCTAAGTGCGATGAGTATCCATTCCTTAATCATCCGTACACATCTTGGACCTCGTGCACAACTACCACTAGGATTACCAAGCGTAGATCCTAGGTACACTACTGGGTTACCAAGTAGTCACACTTAAATGCTCGTGATTAAGTCATACTTATTCCATGTTTAAGGAGTTTAGGGTGAAGAGATATTAACTATGAAAGCAATAAATAACAATAACAATTAAATAATTAAACTAAGTGAATGCTACAATGATGAAGTAATCTTGATCTTTATTTTCAGTCATGTGCTTGTCCAAGTACGTCACACTCGAATAAAGGTGTCGTACAATTACAATCATCACACTGCAGGCATGCACTGGGAGAAAGGGTTGAGAGGAAAAACTGACAAAAAGATCCTACTTTAACAGTAACTTCCCATGCCAAAACCAAATGTCCCTGCCTCTTATTTATAGGTAGTGAGATAGGTCTTGGTATCGGATGTTCGATATCTCTTAGGCCCCGATATCCCATATGTAATATCGTGGGTGCGATATCGCAACCCATCAGATAATAGGGGTCCGATATCGGGACCTATCAGACTTGGTATCATGTACCTAATATCAGCGATCTAATAACAAGGGTCTGATAATAGGACCTGACAGACCATGACTCATCACTATGCAAATGGGAGAATGTTAAGAAATATCAATGGGACCCAACTCTTCAAAAGAAGAAGGTCCATATCCATGGTAAGGAGAAAGAGGTCACTCTTCATAAGGTGATTCCACAACAAATCTTGTCAATACAGAAGTCTATCGATGAACTTGAAGCAAAGTTTAATAAGATGTTGGAGTGGATAAATGAAAAAGTTACAACTTTCATAGAAATTATAGAGGAGAATGTAACTTAAAATGAATCAAGGAATCACAATAAATAGAGGAAAAAGAACCAAGAAATAGCTAGGAACACTTATCAGCAAATGGAGAAAGTGGTTGAAGAAAGTGAGGTTATAGACTTAACCATAGACAAAGATGACAAATGTGACATCTACATATATGATCACTTGAAGGGCCATTGCCTAGTCATGTCACATAAACATTAGTATTGGGCTTTTGCATTAAATCCCAAGTTCATACAAAAGCACATGCTCAGGAAATTACCTTTTGCATTAGGTAATTATAGACAGTCCTACAACCAATCGTACTATCCTAGGGGGACTTATTACCAACCTAAACATTGTTATTAACTGCAATGGTGAGACCCATAGTCGTGGGGAAGGCCATCACCAACCCAACCCTACCCTCACTACCAACCGAAACTATATAGTTATTATGTTCAACAACCTGTTTTCCCACCTAGCTCTACATACTCTACTTCAAATTGCTACTATCACTCTCCCTAGTATCATCAACCCATAACATCTCCAGAAGGATCACCACCTCACACCTCTTACCCTCCATCCTGTTCTTGATATTCTCATGCTCCGCCCCATCACATGCCACTACCAATAACACAAGAAAGTTTAGCATCACAACATCAACAAACAAATGCCACTTGTGCTATGAATGTGCATCGACATGATAATGCTAGTAGGTTTACAAAACAATCTTGGAAACGTCCTTTCTTCAGAATGGCTCCCATGCATAAGTGCAACACTCATGGACCTATCACATCATCCAAACAAGCACAATGCCAATTAGGTGTGACACCTTCCCTTTGACAACCAACATCCTCTAATCCTATGCAAGGACCACCATCCATCATTACTCCAACACCTAATAGCAGCAATGAATCTAGCATTGTGGGAAGAAAAAATGAATCCATGCATACCTAATCATGATCAAGGGTGTAGTCGTGGGCTAGACATCTACAACGTTAACACAACTCATACTCTGATCCACCATACAATTAATGACCAAGTATGTGAACAACAACTTGTTTACACAACTACCACTAAACCAAGAGACACCCAGTGGTTTGGAAATGAAAGGCTAACACTATTTTACAAATGCATGGAGCCTACCTATCCACTTATTAATTCTTATCATAGTCAAATGCTTAGTTGTGGGGGAAACACCCCATTCTAACATTCATAATTAATAGGTGTTTTTCATCTTTTTGTTTTACAATTGTTTATCATTTTCTTATTTCTTAATACAAATTTTTCCTATCCTTTTCAAGTTTTTCCACATTTTGTTTTCATTCCCTTTGTTAGTAATCTTGCTTGTGAATACAACGATAATGTAGACCATTGAGGTGAGGTTTTCTCTATGTTGTCAAGTCAAGGAATTGATTATTTAAATAGTGAGACCACGTCATCCACCTATCCATTCCATTAATAAGAGGTTATTGCCCTGGTCATAATGATATTCTTTTCCATCATCAAATTAAAAATAAATTCGTAATCATTGTGCCTGGATAAAAAAGTGAAGAATCAAGAGGGAATGTGAAGGGTGTGACATCAAGGAGATTTGTGGATTCTCTTTAACCACTTCTATATGTTCTATCATGTTGCTAAGGTTGTAATTATATCCTTGTAGATCTAATGAAAAATGGGAGTAAGAGTAACATAAAAGGGTACTAAATAAAGTTCTGAGGGTCCCACTAGAAAGACATGTTTCCCATGCCTGAAGGTTGGTGGCTTTTCAGAATCCACTCAAAAAAAAAAAAAAAAGTGCCATGACTAAACTCCTCCCTTGGACAAAATGCCAAGTGATGCTACTCCTTACAACTACGGTAGTCTTATGGTTGTCAAACGAAGTGATGAAACAATGCGATGTCACTGGAACATGGTATGGATTTGGTTTGAACCTTGGGCAGAAAGGCTAATGATTACTTAACCATTAATTCAACACAAGGATTCATTATGCCTATGGGAAGACATCTCATGTCCCAATTCCTGTAATCCCTTTTACAATCCATCTCATCTCACTATCCATATGATCATAACTTATGGTTTTGTGTAACATATAGTTATTTTCTCAACTTGGTGGTTTTAACATGTGTGTTTTGTTTCACAGGTATGTGTTGCATTCAACCCCTTTGATGCCTACAAACATTTTTAGGTGTGGTTATACAAGGGCATTATGGCTGAAGCCTACTTTGAGGAGGATCCACTTGTATAACTGTTGTGACTTGTACTTGTTTGATACAACCGCATTATCTTAAACCTTCGACATGCATATATGTTAAACACAATGCTTTCCTTTATCATATAATCGATCCATTCTACATCATAGATCTAATACCCCTTTTGTTGCATCTTCCAAAGCCTTTAATGTCGGTGATTCCATCTTCTAACACGTCCAGTGCCTCCATACGATTTTTCACTTATTCCAAAACTATGGATTTTACATGAAACCTTCCAACCAATAACAAAGCTTCATTTTCCATGATGAATGCCTTCCTAATATGTGTATTCAAGCACCTTGATATCGACTACCTATTATTGGGGTGGCCTTAACATCGGATACCCAATATTTGGTCCTTAACAACTATATATATGACCCTCGTAGTGCTCCAAAATCCATTATCATCATTTGCAACTAGGGGAGTTTTTGAATTTTTCTCTCACGACTAAGAGCTTTACACAATCAACTTCCACTTGTGATATTTTGCTTCATATGACTTCGATTTCCATGGTTTTTGAGGTTATTTGAATCTAGGATGTTCAATTTAGTCAAGGAAGGGTGTTTGTGTGGAAAACTTGCATCGATTTTTCAAAATTTGATATCGCCTAGAAGGTATTACAAGGGTAAGATTGTTAAAAACCTTTAAGTGGTTTAATGAAAAATCAATTGTATGAATGCCAGAAACTCTAATTTTCTTATCCAAGGGATCATAACTATCATGATAAGCCATACATAAGGAAAAAGAGGCTAGTTGCGAAGGGTCATAAAAGAAGTTAACACTTTTTGGGCATTTTTCTAAAAATTTTCATAACTTTGCAATCATATGAGCTAAAGAAGTTAATGGAACTAAGGTCATGAGTAAGGTATAAACCTGCTAATAATAATTGACAACACTTTAGTAACATCAAACCCTTGATTGATTGTAGATGGCCCCAAAAAGAGAAGAACAAGAAGGATGTTTGCAGGTCGACCAGGAGAACAAGGCCCACCAACCGAACATGAAGAACAGGAGGCCCAATCAATCAGCAATCATCAAGAGGCTCCTATTACAGGGTAGTTGGTCTAAAGAGAGGCCATAGAACCATAAGCTCTAGTGCAAGGACAATGCCTCACATTGTTCCAAGAATGCCTTGAAGCTATCCAGGAGAAATCCATGTTGACCACAGTCATCGTGGAAATGAACTTTGGCCCATTTATGGCATTTTATCCTGAGGCAGTTTAAACTCAACTCCAAGTGTCACCATTATGGCACATCCTTTTAGAAAGTGGGGAATGGTATCTTGGTGAGATGTACTAATTTTGGCATAACAAGGAAGAAGGCACCACAGTTAACATCGAGAGAGTCACTGTATCTTTTTCAATCAAAGTAATCATGAAGACCTTGAATCTGCCAAATGTGGGAGCTAAGTTGGTGCATCTATCCACAAGGTCCGATCTAGAAACCAGAAAGTTTTGGCTAAAGCAAGAATACAACAAAGACAATAAGACATATAATGAGTTGACTTTGGAAGAGAGGACTTATTTTAAGATAGGCACATATCACCTCTTTCTAATTAAAGGGCTCAACAAAATCTCAACATACGCAACCAGGGGAAGTGCAATATTAATGGAAAAATACAATGCCAATCTTTCCCAATTATGCTACATGGAAATTCAAAGGCGTTTTAAAGAAAAGAAGGTAAGGAAGCTAACAATTACATTCCCTTGCCTAATTAGGAAGCTATGCAGGTGCACCGGAATCCTGGGATACACCAATGACATTTCCAAAAGGGCTCAGAATGTTTCTTTTGTTAAGTTGCTTAAACTTGCAATACCAAGGAAAGACCTTGATGAGGAATAAGAACAAGAACAAGAAAAGAAGCTAAAACTAGAAAAGGAAATAGAGTAAGAGCTTGAGCAATGGCAAGAGCCACAAGTTCCACCACCACTACCACAAGATTACTGGTCCAAAATGAGTCATTTGTAGTGCATTGTTGAAACTCTTAGTTGAGGAAGTAGGGACGAATTTGACCTCTTCTGAATCATTAATGATGTTGTGCAACCCACCTTTTCTATCGATCCATCAAGAGGGTAGTTTTTTTTTTTTTTTGTAGTCAGGAGGAGAATCCCAATGGTCACAATAGATGTCTGGGAATGCTGCATCTTTTTAGGTAATTGCTTGAAATAGGAGAAGGTGCTACTATCGTAGTCATGCAACACCAAGATGCAGCAAACACAATAGAGGTAATAACTATTCACATCAAAGAATCCTTCAATGTGCCTATTGTGCCCCCAGTGGACTTGATTGGAACTAGAGATGCCAAAATGCTAGCTAGGACTTCGATGACTCTTGTGGCCCATGAGGATGTACTTGGTAGATTACTGTAGATGGGACAAGTGATGACCACTCTTTTTGACATCCCAGTGATGTCATTGTAGTTCAGTTAGACCTCATTACCACAAAATGAAAGTTGGTCATGGTAGAGACTAGGGTGGAGCATGTAGAAACAAAAGTGTATAGATTGTAACAAGAGGTTGCTGCCCTAAGAGCTGAAAGATGGGACCCTGCCCAATTTGTTATGCTTGACCAGCTAGAACAATTCCAAACAAAGTATTTAAACCAATTAATTGAACAGAATAAAGTTGCTGAGCAAAAAAAGGAGAAGGCGATCTTCAATGCCTTAGCAATTGAAGCTCAAGCATATGCCCATGCAAAGGCATTGACCGTTGTAGAAAAAGAAAATAAACAGCTTGCTACAAATAACATAAGGTTGACCACTATAGAAAAATAGAAGAATATCTTGAAAGAAAGTGTCCACCAATTGAGAGAACAATTGGTGAGAGTCAACTAAGACATTAGTAAATTGGCCAAAGAAAACTGAACCTTCTCAATGGAGGAGGTGCATGCGATACGTAAAAAATTTGTAATCGAGATAAGCGTGTGGCAAAACGAGGCCAAGAAACATGAAAAGTTGAAGGAACACTTCCAAGACCAAATTAGCATGTACAAGTAGATTAATGAAAAAGAGATCTAGATGACAAAGACCTTTATCAGTTCCATGTTAGTGCAGAATCCTGACTGGGCACCAATCTTGGATAACTATGCCTTGGTCCATCAAGTGGAAGTGAAGAATAAAGACATGCAAATTGAAGATTTAAAGGAATACATGGCATTGGCTAACCTTCAATATGTCAACCTTGCCATGTTAATAATAGGTCGACCTAGAAACGAGCTAGAGCAGCAAGTAGTGGCCCTATGCACTATATGAGAAAGAGTTTGTAGATAGGAAAAGTGCTCTATAGAAACTCCATGTGGCAAACTCAGAATTGGAGGTAATTAAGGCCTGCTACTATGGACAAAGAGATGTAGCCTCAGACCTGGCTAGGAGATTAATAGATCACCATGAATTGAAAGAAATCGCTAGGGCCTTCGAGGAGGAACGATGGTAGTTTACAACTTAGTACGTGAAAGCAAACAAAATGTTTCCATAGCTACTATGCCCATGGGATGTACCAATTCCATAATATATCGGCTTAGCAGCCTCGACGGTACATGACCCAAGATCGAAGAAGGAAAAATTACAAGCACTTCTGAACCACTACAAATTCCAAAAGCCTAGCGACAAAGGGAAGCGACCAATGAAAGAGCCACCGCCTCCAAGAACTACATGACCTTCCCCAATTTTGTGTCTTGTCATGTTGTGCCCATATTTTTTGTAAAACACCACTGCGGCATGCAAAAGTCAATTTGTGTATTTATTTAAGTTAGTCAATAATCCCATACCTTCACAATCTTTTGTAAAGAACTTGTTCCTCATTTTGTTGAACTTGAGAACAAGCTTTCATTTAGTCATGAGAGTATGATGAATCATGTTTTATAGGGCCATGATATCAAGTATATGATATCAGGGCCACAATATCAGGTATCTGATATCAGGGCACAACCTCCAATGTCGAGCATCCGATATCGCCCCTTCCATGCTAGCCTATAGATACCACACTTGGGTGCACAATTCAATGATGGATTTTAGATAGCTTTTTTATAGATTTTTGGAGTGGTCAGAATTTTGTTAATTTGTTTTTCAGTGCATATTCGCAATGTGATGTTAAGTGATTATACAACATCCTTATTAGAGTGTGACGTACTTGAACACGTTACATGACCAACAATAAAAATCAAGATTACTTTCATCATTGAAGCATCCACTTAGATTTATCATTACTTTTAATTGGTTAAATATTTACTATTTTTCATAGTTAATGTTTTCATTTATTGTTCTTTATTATTCCTATCATTAAGTGAAATAAGTACAACAAATTGCAAGCTCTTAAGTGTAATTACTTGGTAACCTAGGAACATAAATGGTTAGGGACAGATACTCATCACACATAGGCTAGTTTAAGTTTTACTTTCCACTGTTAATTAGCTTAATTAATTAACCTCTCTATTAACTTTATGATGTTGTCTCAAATAAGTAGTCACATCACAAGAAAGAAATACATATAAGTCATCTTCAAGGGCTCTTTATCTGCAAAAACTATAAATGTGCTCTTTTTGGGAGAGTTGAATCTACCTTTCACTTTCAATTTTAAGATCTTGCTATGCATATCTTTTTCTTTATTTCACTTCTTGTTTTTGCATTGGGAATGGGTGGATTGTTAAAAAATATATTCTCTAGAATTTTATCAAAGAATTGGACGGAATAAGTAGATATCTTGATACGGATGCTCCTTTATGTGGTTTTAGGAAGAAAACACTCAAAAGAAAATTTCTATACGACTGTTTGAATCCTAGACAAAATTTTTTATTGGGATACTTAAGGAAAAGAAAAGTCATGTAAACTTAAACCAGTTCGGGTATTTTATTAAAGGCTCCAACAAATTTAAATCAAACCTATAATGCATTAGGTCCATTCATTTTAACACAGCAACAACATTCTGTTTGGGCAAAAAAAAAAAAACAGGTATGTTTGGAGGTGAAAAAAACACAGAAAACAAATACTCATTATATTAATATTTAATGAATCATACCCAGAAAAAAAGTATAATCCCAACCATGTTTTCATGGTACATAACATTTCACCTAAAGTTACATGCAGAATATCAGTCCTCAAAGACCATGGGCTTTAACAGGCACTTCAGCCTTCATTTAACCTTAACGAACGTTAATTGGTCTATTTTTCATCTTTGATAAAGCTATCTTCATCTAACCGAACCAAAATTTGGTTCTTCTTCTTGGATGTTTCTCTCGAGAATTCATTTAATAATTCTTCAAAATAATTAAGTGCATATGTAAAATGAAAATGAACTGAAAAAAGACTTTCAAAATGAACTTCCACATTCTCAATTTAAGTGCAGTTTGGCATGCAAAAGACAGGGAAAAGTTATCCAAGAGCCCAAAAATCAGAATTTTACAGCCAGAAAGTTGCTTATAATTAAAAAAAATGCTGCAGGAAATTTTTTTTGCAAAAAGATCACCAAATTTTTAATCATAATGGTCTACAATTGTATATGTAATGAATAACATCCCTGATAAAATTGATGTGTTCATAGATATGATGATGTACACACATCCGTTTAGCATAATATTAAAGTCTGTTAGTGGGGAAACAACATATTCCGTTCTAAATCATACATCTTTCGTCGGTAATAATCCTCATTTCCAGACAATATGAAAGAAATTTTTCTTCAGCAAATAGAAGCAACAAAGTGAAATCCTTACATATTATATATGGCCATGTTATATTGATGCAGAAATCGTTGCTCATTGATAGCCAGGAAGAAAATAGCAAATCAAAAATTCCCCAACGATCAATCAAAACCAAAATGCAAAATAAAAGATAAAATCGTTGCTTGAAATAGTCGTTTAAAAGCCAAAATGCAGCAATTAAAGCCATTGAGATGTGAAATGTTGCTTAAGCTAGAATGTGCAAGAAAAAATTGCAAATGGATAAAAGCACATAGAACATTGCAAAGAAAAAGAAAACTGAATCCAAGTAGGATCCAGGGCACCTGGCGTTTTTGCTTTGCAATACAGAATTTCTTTAGTCATTTTTCCTTTACAGGAGACCTCTAAATTGATCCACAAAAGATTATAATATATTTCACATCTTCAAAGTAATTGATCACCAAAAAATTCAAAAGAATATCAATGTTTAAAAAAGAAATCTGCCCTACATAAGCCTTTTCCGAAAACCTCGATTAAGCCAATGATTGAGGCAACAAATTTAGAGAAGATCCTAAACATTAATATCGTTTCAAGAACTTGCAAGTATAAACATCTCCCTAAGAGAAAGGTAGCAGTTCCAGAATCAGCAAATTTACTCACATGGCAAAGCAATATATCACTCGAACGAATCCCCAAATACCAAGCAACTGTGATTTACTAGTACCACTCGAGAGTTTGGGTTGGTCCTTTCCAATTCTGCTATATGCACCCTGAATGCAGCTTCACCAAACTGCTTCTCACACCTTTCACAACTTCCAAGCATTTTTTCAAGAAAGCAGCACTTAGCATCCACATTCATAATTTCCATGAAAGGAGCACTTCTCAATGTACTATCCATGAAAGCAAGCTCTTCCAAACCATAATGGGTAATTGGAAATCTCAAACACTTCAAGTGCGGAAACTGCATTTCAATGTCAATGCTTCTAACATCAACACAGGAAAGGCATACCCATTCAATTTTAGCGAAATCTGCAAGGATTGAAAATGGTACCATACCGCAGAAGGTATTTTCATGTACAGTAAGACGTTCCAACTGTTTCAAACTTACAAAATGCCTTAGCAACGAACAGTTGGTCTCCAGAATGCGGCATTGGGGAGCAGAAATTTTGACCTCAATGGACTCACACGAATTTCGATCAAAGCGCACAAGCAATGAATCTAAGGCAGGACAAACTGCAGTCAATGAAGTGCGGGCAGAATTGATTGCATATGTACAATGAAACTGAAAAGAAACAAGATTTTTGGAATGAACTTCCGCATTCTCAATTTCAATGCAGTTTTTCAAGCAGAGCTTTTGCAGCATAGGGCAGCACTTCACAAAATGGTTTAATTCCTGCTCATTGATCTGGACATTAATTAAAGAACATTCAGATAAACAGGGCATAATATCACCCGAATCTTGCGAAGGACGGAAAGCAAAGCGGACTTCACGAAGCTTCAGAGCCGTAAGGTGTTTGCATAAAAAAAATTCCGGCGGCATCACAACGCACCGGGAATCGTAAGCACGAATCATGATATTTCGGACCTGTTTGGCTGCCGCGGATCTCAGCCAATCTGAAAGTTTGGCAGAATCCAATCTCACGCAACCGTGAAATTTTTGGAAATTGAGAGCAAAAGTATGCAGTTGGGCATTGTGGTTACTGAAAATCCAATCGATGAAACGTTCAAGATCATGCTCAAGCTGGGAGAAGTTTTGGCCATTTGCATACCTTTGGAAATAGGTGCCCTGGAAAATGCGTTCGTCGATTGTTAGAAATCTCGATTCCGTCAACAAATCTCTGAAACTTCCGCACACGCAGGACAATCGCACGATGTCCAACAACGGCAATTTTCCGACAACGTCCTCCATCAGCACAGACAGCGGCAGCTGCAGCAACAGCGAAATCGGCGGCGTAGCAACATCAGAATTCTCCATTGGCAAAACTTCGTCATTTGGCACCATCCTTAGTCCTAAACCCTAAACCCTAAACCAAGAAAGCGTCCTGGAGCAAATCCAAGATGGACAACTCAACGTTCAAAACACTTGCACAAACAGCATAAGCAAACATCACACATTAATCCGCAGGACCAACATGACAAACACGCATGGCCACGAGAAGCACACCTAACTATACAAGAGACATCATTCTCTTATAGAAGAGCTGAGATACATTCCTACAGTCAATAACTGCAAATTTGCTGTGTGCGCAAATTTACTGTGGACCAGCAAAGCCTTCCAAACAAGCCAACACGAGGCGACGGCCGCAAAGTTTCTACAATTGTTTCCCATGTGTGATGCTAGCACGCCAGAGCGAGATTACAGTCAAACTCCTGAATAGTAGAAATGTCACCTCTTTAGTTGTTATGTTTGACTTGCTATTTAGGCGTTGCCGTCTAAAATGAGCTTTCGGCCATGACTACCGGCAGATCCGCGGCCACGACCTGAGGAAGCTGCAGATCCGTGCCCACAACCGCGTCCGTGATCCGAGAAACCTGCAAAACATCAAGATACCCCGCGCCGTGGTGATCTTGCCTGCGATCAAAATCAATCAGAACGCCGAATCATTTGTAAAAACACACCCGTGATGTGCAAAAACCCCACGATCTGAAATTACAAATCCAAGAGCTGCAAACCCCACGATCTGAAATTACAAATCCAAGAGCCGCAGGAGCAGGACCAGGGACAGACCTGTTCCAACCTCGTGATGCAAAAAATCAATTTGGGGTTGTGGCTGGGTGCATTGGTGTTGCCGCTGGGTTTGTTTCATGGGTAGGCGTGTCACAATGGCGGATTGATTGCAGTTTCTAAAAATTTGGCAACTCGTTTTATTTTTTGTCAAATTGTGGGTTCTGGTCCCAAGCATAAACATTCAAGTTCAAAACCTCGTTCAGCCCCATAGGGCATTTAGGTTTCTCATGCTCAATACTATCTGTGTGCCTCTTAGGTTGAGAAGACTCTCTATTTAAAAATTCTTCCAACAAGGAATGAAAATTTAATAGCACTTTCCTAGAAATTTGACTTTAATGTCAATGACCCAGCTTTTAATATAATTCCCTGTTACATGAAATTGCCCAATTTTCCACTTATTTTCAAGCATTGTACAGTGATTAATGGAACTCAAATTGGCCGTTATTGTATTGAACTGGACATTATTCTTCGGAAGACCTCATTAACCCTTGCTGCTGGTGAAAAACTCTTCATTCAAAAAGTCAACTATTTTTACCTTGTGTAGCTATTGTCATAGGGCTAAGCATCATATATCGAAGTGCCCCATCCTAGTCAGGAAAAAACAACCTGTAGCATCTCAGAAAACCCATTCCTCAGTCACACCATTACACCCACCCTCAGTATCCTTTAAATTCGACTCTCCTTCTCCAACAGCTCCACAATCCTCCTCTCAGTCTCACCCCTCCAAGCCACAAAAACAACAATTAGGTACTCACACCTCCACCCATGTCATCCCCTATAAGGCAGTTACAGACTCCATCTCGATGGATGAGTTCGTGGCGGGCAATGGAAGGAAACGAGTCAAAGCTTCCTTTAGTTCTACTCCTCCCTCAAGCTCCTCTCCACTGAACACTTCCATGGCCCCTGTCTCCACCAACAACTCCTTTACTCTCCTATCAGGAACAATGGAAGTTGATACTTTGACTTCCGAACCTTCCGTTAACCTCTCACCCAAACTACCCCTTGTTTCTCCACGAACCTCCTTTCATGGAATGTTCGAGACCTTACTAGTAGGCTTCGACGAAAGCGAGCAGATAACTTTATTTCTAGTCTTAATATAGCCTTTGATTTCATTCTCCTTCAAGAAATTAAGCTTTCAGTCGACCTTTTATCCTTTTCCACCCATTGGTTTCTTCCTCACTCTTCAATCCTAGCAACGTCCCATGCGAGTGGGAAAGGAGGCGTGACCATTCTCCTTTCACCCTACTGGAAAACTAAAATTCTTCAAAGTGGTTCCGATTCTGGGCATAGAGTCTCTTGGGCCACCTTCTCTTCTTTGCATGGCCCATTTGGTATTTGCTCGATTTATGCCCCAAACGACTCCGTAGAACGAGCTCTCCTTTGGCAAGAACTTGCAAATTCTCTTCCCCCAATGCCTTGGATCTTCGGAGGAGATTTTAATATGGTTGAATTCCCACAAGATAAACTTGAAGGGGTGTTTTTTCAACTGCCCAATCTTGAGTATCAAAGTTGGTCCGCCTTCAAGAAAAGGTTTTACCTTTCTGATGGGGCGGACACCTCCGCGGGCATTCCCCTCCACAGACTTACCTGGAGCAATCTCCGTCTTGGGTAGGCTCGCATTTGTAGTAGGTTAGATAGGTTCTATTTCTCCACCCTTTCCTTCTGGCAAGCCTTCTCCACTACTACGGTTCATCACCATGCCACCTTATCAGACCATCTTCCTATCTCCATCTCCATCAAGATTCATGGCAAACCTCACCGACGAAAATTCCATCTTTCCGACTACACAACAATTGTTTTTCTTCTCCTGCAACCCAACTTCTTCTATCCAACCTTTGGAATGTTGAACCTAGGCCCCTAACTCAGGTGGGTTGGATTAACTGGTGGCATTGGGCTTCATTTCGAGTGCGGAACTTTGTTCGTTCGTATGATAAGGCAGTGGCTACTCGAGCCAAACAAGAATACAACAAAATTCACCTCACTATTAAACATCTCACTAATAGACTAACTCAAGATCCCTTCAATACTCTAGTTCATGAGGAGCTAGCTAGACCAAGATTAACCTTTCAACATTGGGATGTGTACCAAGCACAAAGTGTCCTAACTAAAAGTCGGCTTACTTGGTGATGAGTGGCGAGGTACCCCTACACTCAACCATACGAAACGAGCGTCGCACGCGCGATCCGGTCGAACTCCGCAGATGGACTAGTTGTGGCACCTAGATAGTTAGCCTTAGGTCGCAGTTCGCTGTCTTCCCATCTAGACTAGTTTTGCATATGTCACGTATGGTTTAGTCTAGATGAGGTGTATGATGTG
>MNCI01007686.1:435839-459087 GCA_015680685.1 Gnetum montanum | reverse complement strand
TCTTTAGGAAGTGAACTTGCCCTAACAGTCATTCATTGTCTTCCCAATTAAACTTGTGATGTACAAAGGTATGCTTAAGTGCAATCAAGGCATACGATTTTTATTATTTTGATGTTTTATGTTTTGGGTGCCTAAAATAAAAAATGAAAAGAATGAAGTAATTTAATTGCTAATTTAACTTAACTAACTAACCTAACTAATCCTAACATAAGCATCCATTCCAACTTTTCGTACACATCTTGAACATGATTAGCGCTATTGGATTACCAAACATTAAGCATTATTGGGTGATGAATCATCAATTGGTTGGGTTATCTGATAAAAAGTCAACTCTTTGGTTGGCTTCGATAACAAGACCCTGACCCTGATAATAAAACCCCGATAAAAAGACCCTGATAACAAGGCCTCGATAACAAGGCTTTGATGTTCTAACTTCAATAACAAGGCCCTAACATTGGGTATCCGATGTCAGAGCCCTGACATCGAGTACTTAACGTTGCAGGGTATACGCTAGCCTATAAATATAGCACTTGGGCTCATCATTTCCAATCAATTTTGAATAGTTTTTCATAGTTTTATCAATAGAGTAACCAAATTCTTGTAATTTTATTTTGTAATCTTAGAGAATAGTCAGTGAGTTCCCATAGAGTGGATCTAAGTCAATTGTATGAAGTCTTATTCGACTAGCAATGTACCTAGACATATTCCATAAGCGGCAATAAGATCGAGATTGATTCTTATTCATTGCAGTAGTTTGACTTAGATTAGATTTACTTTCCATGTAGTTTACTTTTCATGTACTTAGTTAATATTTACATTTTCATGCATGATAATTAAGTAAGCACATAAGTACGATCGCTTCAAGCATGCGTATGACTCTTGGTAATCCTAACAATGCTTAACGTTTGGTAACCCAGCAACGTTATATGTGTTTAGGATGTGCACAGGAATTGGGATCATGTACTTATGTTAGGATAGTTTATTATTAATTAGCAATTAGATTAGTTGAATTGATTATAAATTGAGTTTCAACCTATTGTTAATCGTAGTACAATAAAATATTAAATAATAAAAATCATATGCCTCACTTTGGACTAAACCATACATGACAAACCTACCACTAGTCTAAGTGGGAAGACAGTGAACTGCAATCAAGGCATAGCAATCTAGATGCCATAACTAGTCCCATCTATGAAATTCGACCAGATTGTGCGTGAACGCTTGTGATTCATATGGTTGGGCTTAGGGGTACCTCATTGCTCATCACTGGGATTACCAAGCATATGCTCGAAGTGGTCATACTTATGTGCTTAATTAACCACTACTTAATTAATTATTTAATTACTTAAAGCATTAAAGAAAATTGCATAAGACATTAAATGCATAAATAAATAATTCATCTATTTCCAAGTGCTTCAAGGTTTATAAAAAAGCTCATCTTTATTGCTGCACACATTGCTATGCTTAGGTACAATAATGCTTGAATAAATATCCTTACATTATTGACTCCTACTACAGGCACTAAGAAAAATATTCTAACTTCCAAATGATAAAATTGTAAGAGCTTCACTACAACTATGACAAGACTATGCCATAAACACGGCGGGTGAGCATGTATTTATAGGCAAAAATAGACACTTTGTCAATGGGGCCACATCAATGCATCATAGCATAAGTCAACAAAGCCTAATCGATGGGGCCTAGTTAACATAGCCAATCCATAATTCATCATATCCCCAAGACTAAATGAAAACTCATGCTCAAGTTCTTTACAAATTTGGAAAGGTATGGGATTATTTATTGACGATAGACATACTATAAATACAAACAAACACTAAGTGTCCGAGTATATAGATATACAATCATTACAAAATTTTCTGGTATTCATGACTACAAAATTGAACACTAGGACAAAATTTGATAAACACATTCTCCTATAATGGTGTGAAGGCGACGGAGAAGATTAAACAATCCCAGGTAGTGGAGGCTCATAAGGTTTTGAGAAACCTTCTCCTACTTTAGGTGCATGCGGTGGTTGAGCTTATTATAGCTATCATGCTGCTGCTACAACTTCCAATGGAAGACAGAAAGCATCCAACAATGCTTTCATCTTCTCCTCCTTACTTCTAGGATCATGCAAATTCTATGTAGCTTTGCAAATGTGGACCAAAATGGGCACATCCCAAGGATAGGGCATTGTTGGGAATAGCTTCTTGACATTGACAAACTAGGCAACACATCGTTTATGTTCGATATTGAACACTCTAATTGCATTCTACAATTCTTAGTAGTCATTCATCCTTTTAGCCAAGTTCTCAATAGTTGATCTCTAATCAATGAATATTGCCTTAAGAACTTTGAGTTCAGTGTTTGCAGTCTCAAGTTTTTGCTTGATCTCCTTGTGATGCTTGAACTCTACCTCGTACAACAAATACGAGTTTGCCACCTGCTTCTCTAACTCGGACCATGGTCGTCTGGCAATCAACATTGCCAAGTTTACATATATGACATTGGCAAGCTCCATATATTGAATCATCTTTTCTATTTGCAACTGTTTCATGGGGATCTCTGCTTTGTTGTAGGTAGCTATCCCATCAATGATAGGTTGCCACACCTCTTTTCCTTGCTATAGTTGCTAGAGGGTTTCATTAACTTTTGCCTTAGCCATCTATATGTGTCTTTCATTAACTTCTTTTTGTAGGTCAACATGATCTCTATAGTGGTTCTTGACTCTCTCAAATTTAAGAGCCTTGTTCTTTCAGGTAGTAATCTCAATTGTAGATTTTTGGTGTAAGGTACAAACTTCCTTCATGGAGAGATTTTTTTTCTCTGTTGTCAATCTCCTAAGCTCAGTGTTCATCCTAGTTAGTTGCTTCTATTGTTGCTGGATGAATTCTTGCATTTTTTGTTTTTGCACATTAACATTTTGTAGGTGATGATTTTCTATAGTTAGCATTTCATTCTCTTGATGCATTTGGACCAAGTCCTTCTGAATTGAATATGTTTTGGCCTCGGCCATGGACTTGTCAAAGATAGCTGTTACCTTCCCTTCCTCAACTTGTTTGAGTCTATCTTGAAGTTGTTGAAAAGATTCATCTCTTATTAGTGCAAGGTTGAGGAGCATGAGATTAGCAAGATGAACTCTTAATTTGGCAAACTCCATGGCCAAGCTTTGGTTTTGTGCTTGAGTCGTTTTGAGTTGCCCTTCTAAAATTATGCATTTACGCTTTACTTCAAGAAACTCTGACTGGGTTGTGATGATATTATCTAAAAAATCAAAAATATCTAGAATTGATTGTCGAGTTTCCATTAGTTGGTCTAGCAACTCTTCATGTTGGATTGCACTTAGTCTTCTACTAACAATCCCTGTGGATGTCTATACATCTCTGAGTGCAAAAACATCTAGTACAGGTGCCATAGGTGCATTCAATGCTTCAACTATTCTATCAACAACCACTTCTACTATTGTCTCCTATCCTTAATGCAGTTGCCCCTTCACCCTTCTCCAAGTATACCAAAAAGGTAACAACATTCCTAGAGATTTCTAGGAACTATTGTTGTTACGAGAGAGACACTGTCACCTCTCAGACATTAGGATTCAACCATGCAAGTAGCTGCATTCTTTGGGCTGAAAATATTGGCCCACCATCCTCCATCTAGTTGATCATTCAAGCCATTTCATTGAGGTGACTCATTGCAAGATGGTACATAATTGAATCCTTAACACTTGTTCTTGCTTACTACTCCCACTCATGCAAGAGCTACTCTTGAATTTTGCACAAGCACTTAATGGCTACATGGGCCTCCAACATTGTTTCTTGAGTGGGTGGTGGAGGTGGTGGCTACTACTCCTCTACTTTTGACATGGCAGGGGTCTTATCCTTCATCATCTCAAATCAAGAGGCAATGGGAGTATGCCTAATCGTGTCATTAGTGTAGCAGACTATCCTTGCCATTTTGGAGAGTTTTCTAATAAGGCATGGGAACCATAGGGTTTTTCTTCCATGTTCATTCTCCTTGAATCACTTCTCTATCTCCAAATTAATCACCTATGAAAGGTTAATAGGAAATTTTCCACTTAGAGCATAATAGGCACAGGTGAAGAAGGCTATCACCTTACTAGCCCTCATTATCAAATTGAGGTGGTAGGTTGCTGTCTTGAAGTATATACGCTCCGTCAATGTGAGCATGCCAAACTCCTTATGATCAACCCCATAACACAGCTGGGTCCACTTCCTTTTTGCCTCAAGGTCTACTTGCATTAAGATTTCTGTCACATGGGTGCAAAAATCAAGCAGGCCAAGAGCCTGCACAATTGCTTCTACTAAGTAAGACACCTGAATGTCCTTGATTCTCACAATGGCTCTTGCCTCTCTACTATTTCAGAAGATATATCTCTCCCATGTACCACTCCCCACTAGTAGTGATGATTGGCCACATTGGAGAGCTTTGCAATTGTGTCTTGACCTCTGGCAGAGCATGTTCCAAGAATGGTCCAAAGTTCAATTCTTGGAGATCTAAGTGTTGGACATCACAAGGCTTGATTGTATTTAGGTAAGCTTGTGTTAATGTGACCTCAAGTCTTGGTACAAGCCCTAGTGTCTCTACACTTGTGATTATTCAGTCGCAACCTTTTCTTCTGGAATTTGTCGAACAAATTCTACTTTAGCCTCCTCTCGAAGAGGTGTAGTTGCGTGAGTTTCTGCTACCTGCTCCTAAGCTTGTTCTTCCTAGACCCTTCCAGTTCTAGGTTGTTTCTCCTTTGATTGTAATGGTTCTCCTTCTGGCGAGTGTTTTGGTCTAGGTGCCATTTGTAATCACAACATGATCAAGGATTAGCACTTAATGTGTAACTTTGAAACATTGAGAATACCTTATCTCTTGAGGTAGTTACACTTGGCTAAGTTGTGATCATGGCCTGGTTGATTATTTTAATATTAATAATTAATTTTAGGTTTACTAGAGTTTGTTGGAAGGGTTAAACTCTCAAAAATTAATAGTTTAATGTTATTTTATTCATTAACCCTTTGGGAGAGTAAGAAAAATTTTGAAAAATTCTTGTCAGAAACCTTAAGGTTTGTGATCCCCAAAAGTAACAACTTACCTTTGGTCGCTATAGGATCGAAGAACGGAGTGATTTAGACAAATGGTGTGAAAGTTATGGGCTCTAGAAGGTTTTGGGCTTTGAAAAATTATAAAAACTCTCCTCTTGTTTTGAAGTAAAAGACAAAAAATTTCAAAGTGCTAGGTGGTATTTATAAAATTTTTGGGTTGCGTCGACGGGGCCTAGTTGACATAGCTATTGACCACCATTGACTTTGTCAAAAATAATAAAAAATAAGGAGTTTTGAATAAACTTTAGGTCAAATGAAAGTCCAAAAAGCTAAGAAGATGATGAAAATATTAGAAGAGGTTTTTGAAATTCAAAAAATGAAGAAATGATTTGAGAATGAGATTTGATGATGAAGAATGCCTTAAGGAGCACACAATTGGATGCACGATGGGGCACACAAAATATTTTGATTTCAACAATGTCTAAGGGTAAGGAATTTAACTAACCAAATCCATGAGATATGCAAGTGAGTCCTTCCCATAGCAAAACATGCCCTTTTCCCCCTTACATAACCTCAACTAAGGAGTCTGTGGACCCCACCGTTGATTAATGGTTATGAAAAGTTAAGGATCAACCCAGAGAATCTATTTATAAATTTCAACACATTAAACTAGACATGAAACAAAAACATGAAAATTGACAGTGAGGTGAGTTATGGAGAGCATTGAGAGATGTTATAGATAATGGAATGGATGTCCCAATCATGATCACATGAAGTCCCTTGTGGAATTTGTGGTTAAATGACCCAATAAAGTCCAACCTTAGTCCAAACCAAAACCAATCACTTTCAATGACTTTGCATCACCACTCTAGGACCGGTCCACCCCCTCAAGACACAAGAATGCTCCCATGGAAAGCCACTATTCCTTATTTAAGAAGAAAAAAGAAGTAGGAAGTGAGAAAGGACCTTAGTTAGAGCAGACCTTCAAGCATGGGTAACATGTCTTTTTAGTCCCATAACTAGTTCTTGTAGCCCGTTTACTGTGTCTAAGGGATGTTCTTTGAATTTTTATCATTTTTTAATTTTTTTTCTTTTTAAAATTATTTTGTTGTTTTTTTGGAATTTTTGGATGGAAACCACACCATACAAAGACTTATTCAACTTCCTATTATTGGTCGACATGGAACGATAAGAAATCCATGAAAAACACACATGCACTCAAGTAAGTAGAGAGGTACAAAGAGTATTGAATCCCCCTTGAAGCCACATCCTTTTCAAACCTTTGAATCTTTTCTAAGCTTGGAAAATACCAAGGTCACAAGTTTGTTAAATTTTTATTAATGAAACAGGGACCTCATATTCCCAAAATAAGGAAAACCATAGAGCTTGAGGACGAGTGGATAACATGGACTCACTACCTATTTCATGAATATAGAAATCAATCTTAGTTATTAGTCATCAAGATTTAAAAATAGAAACCAAACATTAGCAATTAAAAAACATTAGGTATTGATGAGCCGCGATATCGCGTACGTGATATCGCGTACGCAATATCGCAGCCTGTCGTAATGTCTATAAATAAGGAGCAACTTTCCTTGTTTTAGGCACTTAGATTTAGACCCTTAGCCAAACTATAGAAGTTTTACCATTCTAGAGTTAGAATAATTTCCATGTGCCCATAGTAGGAGTCTTAAAGTGAACGGATATTTATTTGAGCAAATTGTACCTGAGCACACATTTGTGTACAGCAATAAAGAAGAACTTTCTGATAAACCTTGTAGCATATGGATTGAGCCAAATAGTAATTAATTATTGTTGAATGTTGAAATGCTTTCCTAGTTAATTAATCTCTCTCTCAACCCTTTACTCTCCTAGTTAAGTACACTGAGTACAACCACTTCGAACATGTGTGTAGCGCTTGGTAACCCAGTAACGAGTAGCATTTGGTAATCCCAGCAGTGTTGCACTAGTTCAGGATGTGTATGGCAAGTGGGAACGGATACTGGTGTTAGGACAGTTAGAACCTAGTTAATGAATAGTTAATGTAAGTTAGTCACTTAGTCCTCTCAACCCTTTTCTCCCAGTGCATGCCCGCAGTGTGATGATTGTAATTGTATGGCATCCTTATTTGAGTGTGACGTACTTGGACATGCACATGACCAGCAATAAGGATCGAGATTACTTCATCATTGCAGCATTCACTTAGCTTAATTATTTATTTAATTGTTATTTACTACTTTCTTAGTTAATATCTTATTACCCTAAACTCCTATTAATTGCGGAATGAGTACGAATTGATCACAAGCATTTAAGTGTGACTACTTGGTAACCCAGTAGCGTACCTAGGATCTGCGCTTGGTAATCCCAGTGGTAGTCGTGCACGAGGTCCAAGATGTGTATGGATGATTGAGGGACAGATGCTCATTGCACTTAGGCTAGCTTAGATTCTCTCTAACCCTCTCTCTTAGCTTAGTTAATATTATTTTCCATTGTCTCTAGGAGTAGCATTAGTATAGAAACACATCATACACCTCACTTTGGACTAAACCATACATGACAAGCTGATACTAGTCCAGGTGGGAAGACAGTGAACTGCGACCTAAGAATCACTGTCTAGGTACCACAACTAGCTTGTCTGCGGAGTTCGACCAGATCGTGCATGAAACGCTTGTATTCGTATGGTTGAGTGTAGGGGTACCTCTTCACTCATCAGGTATAAATCACCATTAGTATTCAACAACAACATTACTATGTCTTGTTGATAATAGAGCATTTTATTTGCAAGAATAATAACACCAAAATAGTATAAAATATTCAAGAAATTCTAAAATATTTTAGAAAGATAAAACATACTAACGATGTTGTAAAACAAAAACTCGAAAAAATAATAAAGTGTAAAAGAAAAAAAGGTATAAAAATAAGGAAAGTGTAAAACAAAAAATTAAAAAAAATTAATAGCCAATTTAATATTTAGCACATATGGCCATCTCCCCCATGATTGAGTTGAAAGGAAGAGATCCAAAAAATTAAGCATGGTTGTCCATCTGATGAGGTGTTTCTTCCACTGGGTTGCATGGGTTCATGTAAAGGTTTGACTTCTTGCTTTTTGTTTAGGCTCTCAAGTTTGTAAATTAACATGGCCCCAGAAGAAAAGGTTTCATAAATAATGTAAGGCCCTTCCCACAATGTCTGGAACTTAGTTTGTTGAGGTACATGTATGGGGTTCCAATAGAGAAACTTATCTCCCAGTTGAAATTTCACTTTCTATATTCTAAGGTCATGGAACTTTTATTGAATGCCTTGTGCACTTCATTCCAAGAAAGGGCCACTAATCAATTTTCATCTAGCACATTAAGGTTGATCAATTGTTCTCTTTGTGTTAGACTCATGTCAAGATCTAGGTCACATGCTGTTGAAAGTGTATGGAGCTCGAATTGAATAGGAAGTGTTTGTAATTTCTTGTACACCAGCTCATAGGGAAAGTAGCCTATAAGGAGTTTCCATGTTGAGAAATATGCCCAGAGGGCATCATTTAATTTTGTGCTCCAATCTCTCCTATATTTACTAATAGTTCTTGTTAGTTAGGATCTTTGTGATCTTCACATTGGTAACTTATGCTTGATCATTGGCTTGAGGATGGTAGGGTTTTGTTAATTTATGTTCAANGAATGATTTCCTATGTTCTAGTTAGTGCACAAACAACTAAGTCCCCGAAAACGGTGCCAATGATGAGCGGCAAGGTACCCCTACACTTAACCATACAATTGTGAAATACAAGTAAGTTTGGGAAGACAACAATCAATCAACCCCTCCCTTTTACACAAAGGCACATAGGCACTTAGTCCTTGAAATTCGACCGAATCATGCGTGAAACACTTGTATTCGTATGGTTGAGCGTAGGGGTACCTTACTACTCATTAGACCTCAATAGTGGATCTAACCACTAGAACCCTTAGACATATGGGGCATTAACTTCATGAGTCTCATCATGCCCATGTCAAATGGAAAGGCATACATAATTATCATCATTGATTACTGCACAAAATGGGTAGAAGNATTCCACACTATATAGAAAAGTATGTCTCCTTCTTTGTACGAAAGCGCCTCACTGCCTAGGTCTGAAATAGGAAATAGTCGGTGGCGTAAAACACATGACGTTGATCTGCCAGTTCCTCAACAAGTTCGAGTGGTATATATTCATCCCAATGAGTATATACCAGACTTCACCTTTATTCTCCATCAAGATGAACAACTATGTTGGCAAGACTTAGAAGGTAACATAATATTACCTCTCGATCATTCAGTCCCAAGCATGCTTCTTTGTGCTCTCACACAAATTGGCATGCTACACTTATACGCAAAATACATTGTGAAAGATCATGAATCGAGAGAATACTGTCCCACAGAGGCACAACATCAAAGGGATCTACAACAAGAGAGACATCATAAGTCTTTGAATGGTAAGTGGTCCTAGGATGCCCCACATGTCTTAAATGAAAATGAGGGTGGTGAACCTACCTTAGGCAATTTCCCACACAACAATGTTCCTCCCCTTGACTTTGGCCAAGGGGTTGTGTTTCAAAACCTTCATTCCACTATTCATAACCCAGGTTCTGATACCCATGAAGACAAAGGATCCAAAAAAGGAACACAAACACATAATAAATATGGACATTCTGATCGCAATCGTGATCGGGGTCAAGACCGCAGAAGAGAAGGTAGCAGACATTGTCATGGTGATGGTTCTCCTTGTTCTTCACCTTCATCATCTCTTTCACTCTCTCCTTCAATATTTGAACATGGTCATAAGGAAAAAGACCATGAGGATTAAGGTAGGAAAAGTGGTAGTCATAGACGAAACAACCAGGAAAGGGGACGAGGGCACTCTAGAGAGTCATGACATAGAAGAAGGGAGAGTGGGGAACAACATAGGCATCATAGATGCCATGGACGAGACAATCACAATGAACCCCTACTCGCTACTCGAAGTATGTTAGACATAACTGAGGCTGTTAAAATTCCAACAAGGCACCAGAAAGATAGTAGGATTAAGAGATTAGATATGAAAAATATCCCACGATTTCAAGGGGGATACAATGCTGATCCTCAGAATCATTTACAAGCATTCCATGATGCGTGTGCTTTACAAGACATAGAGAACGAATGGCAAAAACTTAAGTTGTTCCCGCAGACACTAGTTAAAGAACAGAAAGCTAGTACTGGTCCTTAGAACTGGAATCTATTCATAGATGGAGTACTATGTTAGAATTATTCAACGATAAGTACCAAACATACTCCTGAGTGTCCAACCTATGAAAGTAAATCCAAGGCTGGAAATAAGGAGGACATGAACCCTTGGATGCTGCCATGGGCCAATACTATGCACTGTTACATCATTATCCTGGCCATGGTTATTTGCAAAGGGATCAACTACACCATCTCGTGGATGGGCTTAGGCATTAAACGAGAAGAACCCTTGGGACTTATGCCCAAGGGAGACTATCCGAGCTTAGGTCCCATCAAATTCAAAGACTATTAGAGCAAGTTGCTAAGGAAGAAGGTGAGCTATGGAAGAGAGAAAGTGTAGAAGAGTATAATCGAGATCCTTTCCTCTGGAAGAGGGAAGTAAGATTTTGTGAGGATGAAGAAGAGTCACCACTCGAAGAGATGGTGAATTGGAAAACGTTGCCTATCCAAAAGTTAACATCAGAAGTATTGGCAAAGGTAGACCAAATGTGGGATTCCCTAGACAATAGATTTCAATCTGTTCTTAAAATAATAGAGGAGTCTAGAGAGCAAGGTAGTGATCGCGAAAAAAGAAAAAAGAGAGAAGCTGAACATGCACGTAGCAAGGGTAAGGGAAAATTTGCCATCATTGAAGAGCTTGTGGAGTCAAAAACAGACAATGATAGTGGATGTGAAATATGTCAATATGACCATCCTAAGGGATGTTGCCCTGTAATCTCACATTTGCAATAGTCTGGGATGTATGCACTCAACCCATGATTGAATAAATGGAAAACACCCTGAAGGTTACCTTATCCTCAAGGTAACCTAAGGCAGTTTCACCAACACTTAATATATTATCCCAATGGAACTCCACCACAACCGATTGAGCAATATCAATAGTGGCAATGCCCACAATCATGGGGAATGCCACCACCAAGGTAATAGTATCCTTATCGACAACCTGACTCATATGGATATTACGTACAGTAGCTAATCTACTGGCCACGTCACTCCTCAACGTCACTACCAAGCCCGTGAGTATTATGGGACTCCCTCTTCTAGAGGGGATATTCCACAAGCATATCATCCTTCTCATCTAGCTGCATCTCTTCCACCAATAGCTCCACTACCACCTGCTCTAGTTATGCAGGGTGAAATCCCTACCCAGCCGCAGCAACGTAATGCCATAAGGGCTGTTCACTCTCAATCTACTATTGGTTCCAACAACCACATGAAGAAAAGACCTTTCTTTAGAACCAACAGACCAACCAAGCCCTTACAAGCAACTGATTCCTTAGACGCCTCAGTATCAATCAAAAATTCGGAGCCCCCTTTAACTCAACCATCACACTCAACACATACGGTCATCCTAACACATGCCATCACCGATTGGATCAAAGTTGGTCACCTTCCTAGGAAATTCTCTAATCTTGGAAGTCCTTTAATATACTTACAAATTGTTGGAAATGTGCCATGTAAGGCTCTTTTGGATTCAGGTTACAGTGTCAACTTGATTTCTCAAGAAATGTACAAGGCCTGGAACTTGCCTCCATTGAAAAAGAGCAACATTCATCTAGAGTTGGCTGACCAATCCATCATTGTCCCATTGGGACTGGTGGAAGACATTGTTACCACTATTTGTGGGTGGTCGTACCTAGCTGACTTCCTAGTGATTCAGATGAACAACGATAATGGGGACTTCCCAATCATAATGGGAAGAGCATGGCTAAGCACCATCGACGCATGCCTAGGAATCTGTGATCTTTCCCTAGAAATGTCAAAGGAAATTACATTCGAAAAGATCAAGAATAAGAAAGTTCTATGCATCGCATACAGTGACATCGGGTGTAATTGCATGCAAAGGTCATGGGTTGTGCAAAGTTTAACATTGCTTGTATGTAATCAGTGTGCACAAGTGATTAATATACAAAGATGCCTATATGCAACAACCACACGACAAGAAGACACCCAGTGGCTGATAGCTGATCAAGAAAGCAGTTCACTTATATGCATGGAACCAAATGAGGGTTTGACTTGTGCTTACATCGATAGCATAGACGCATTAGAGTAAGTCCACCACCAACTTCCAAGTCTTAACCTTGAAAATATCAACTGGGGGAAGTTGGAAATCCTTAAGAAATTTAAGCACGATCCCCTTGAGCTGAAACCATTGCCCACTAGTATGGAATACATGTTTCTTAAAAATAAAAAATCGGTAATTATCAACGCTAAGCTTACTCCTCAACAGAAAGAAGAACTGCCGAAGGTAATCAATAGATGGTCAAATCCTTCGCTTGGTCATATCCCAAATTAACTGGAATTGATCCTAGGATATGCCAACATAGGATTTACACCGACCCCTCCATGAAGCCTCGAAGACAACTACAGAGACATTTGAAACCAAAGTTGAAGCAAGTAGTCAAGGAAGAAATCGAACAGCTTCTCAAGGTTGGGTTCATATACCCCATTGATGATAGCAAATGGGTTAGCCCCTTAGTTATTGTGCCTAAAAAGGGAGGCAAATGGAGGGTGTGCATAGATTTCAGGCTACTGAATATGGCAACATTCAAAGATCACTTTCCATTGCCATTTGTTGACCAAGTCTTAGACACCATCACAGGGCATCGTTACTACAATTTTCTGGATGGATATAGCAGATATAATCAAATACAAATAGCCCTAGAAGATCAAGCCAAGACTACATTCACCAGTCCTTGGGAAACGTTTGCATACAATTAGATGTCGTTTGGCTTGTGCAATGCCCCTTCAACATTTCAACAACTAGTTCTAAGCATCTTCCAGCAGCAGATAGGAAATGGTGTAGAAGTCTTTATGGACGATTTCACCACTTATGGAGCAAACTTTGATCAAGCCTTGGACCGGTTAGAGTAAGTGTTAAAAAGATGTGAAGAAACCAATTTGAGGCTCAACGGGTAGAAAAGCCATTTGATGGTACAAGAGGACGTAGTACTAGGGCACAAAATCTCACACATAGGAATAGAGGTAGACCTCGAGAAAATCAAAGTTATCCAAGGAATTACCCGTCAACCAGAAACTGTCAAAGATATTTGGTCATTCCTTGGACATACTGGTTACCTCCGTACACTATCCATGGCATGTGACTTCAACCTTGACCTTGACCTAGCACAGAAACAATGGTTAGTAACCCTTAACTTGCTAGATGAAAATTGACTAGCTACCCTATCATCTAACAAGTTGCATAAGGCATTCAATAAACAATGTCATGACCTAAGGATTAGGAAATTTAAATATCAACTGGGAGATAAGGTTCTCTACTGGAATCCCACACATGTGCCACAACATACTAAATTTCAAACACTATGGGAAGGACCTTATATTATTTATGAAACTTTTCCTTCAGGAGCCATGACAATATACAAACCTGAGAGCCTAGATAAGAAACTATTAGTCAATGTACAACAAACCAAACCTTTTCATGAGCTTAGGACAACCAGTACACATGCTACCTTTATTGATGGACAACCTTGCTCACTATTTCAGATCTCCTCCTTCCAACTTTGTCATGGGAAAGATGGCCACCTATGCTAACCATTTTAGGCCCTCAATTCGTTTTGAATTTTTTGTTTTACACATTCTTTTAACTTTTCTTATTTTTGTTTTACACCATTGTTCATATTTTTACTATTTTTTTGTTCTCTTGATTATTTTTATTTGTCATTCAATAAATGCTCATGATGTTGGATTGAATTATATCATATTGATTACTAATGTTTAGTTTTTACCTTTGAATTATGATGCTGATATTAAGGTATGGTTCTTTTGGTAAAACAGGCAATGAGTCCACGTTGTCCACTCATCCATACAACTCTATGGTCTCCTTTGGCTTGGAACTATACAGTTCTCTTTTTTCTAAGTAAACTTTTAATGAATTGGTGGCTGGGTATTTTTCAAACCAAGGAAAGACTCAAAGGATGAAAAGGGTGTGACTTCAAGGGGATTTGATGCATTTGTGTTGGCCATTCTCTTGGGGGCTTGGATGCTTTTTCTCGAGTTTTTTTCCATTTTGACATTGTTCAAAAATCAGGAAGCTCAGTGAATAAAAATAAGTCTTTGCATGGTGTGGTTCTCACGCAAAAAAAAAAGTGAGAATTCAAAGCACACCCCTTAGACATAATAAAGCAATATGACTACAAAGTCTTTGCATGGTGTAGTTCTCACGCAAAAAAAAAACATGGGAATTCAAAGTACACCCCTTAAACCAAATAAAATGGCTACAAACACTGGTTATGAAACTGGAAAGACATGTTACCCATGCCTAAAGGTTCCCTCTAACTAAGGCCCTTTCTCACTTCCTACTTCTCCATCTCGCTCTCTTTGGAATGGTGGTAACTTTTTGTGGAAGCATTCTTGTTACTTCAGGTGGATGGATTGGTTAAGTGTGTTGATGCGAGGTCACTGGATGTGGTTTGTTTGAGTCTGGATTTGGGATGAGTTCTATTTTGTCACATTAACCATGAAATACATAAGGGACTTTACACAACCTTGTTATTGGGATTCCATTCCATTCTCTCCTCTCCATCTTTCTCCCCATTTTTCCACCTCATTGTTGATTTTATCATTAGTCCATTTCTAGGTTGATGCATTATTTTTCTTTGGTGAATTCTTGTGGGTAATTTTTTTAACTCTTGCTTCCAAATGACATTCCTAGAGCCTATGGACTCTTTGGTTTGTGGGTTTGTCAGGGCATAAAAGGCATGACCCTGCTTGTGGTTTCCGTTTTGGTGCAATTGTTAATTTCTTTCCCTTAAAAATTTCCTACAATCGATCATTTCTTGTTTAATCCCCTTCCATGACATCCATTTTATTGGCGTTGTCGTTGTTATTTTTTCCCATCTTTCTTGTTTCTCATATTTTTCCATCTTATAGCTACCGAAGGTTCGCTCTTAGTCGTGGGAGCCCTATCACAAATTTTTCAATTTTCTCCATTTTACTATTTGCCTAACCCCTACACCTTGGGTAGTCACCTGTGATAAATATTTGAACTAGTTTATGCCATAACCACAACTTAGCCAATGCACTTCATATTGAGGCAAGGTATCAATTTCATTGTGGTTTATCTATCCTTGCTCATTTATGACTGTGTTGTGTGTGCAGATAGCGATCATACAAACAATGGACTGGGCTTGGAGGAAGCACTTAGGATGGACTGGAACTTGAGCATTTACGAAAGGAGCAAGTCTAGTGGCGTGGCTATGGATAAATGACAAAAGGCACAATCTTAACATTAGCGGCAACACGCTTCATTTTATTTCTCTCTCTTTCTCTAAAAGCTTCCAAATAAAGGCTTGGATGTCATTTATGTACGAGTTTGTCACCACAATGTGAAAGGAGCAAGTCTAGTGGCGTGGCTATGGATAAATGACAAAAGGCCCGTTAGTTGTCAATTAGTCAATAATCCCATACCTTCCCAATATTTTGTAAGGAACTCGAGGAGGAGTTTTCATTCAATCGTGGGGGTATGATGAGAGTGGTTACTCTAATAATTAGAGTGGTTATTATTAGGGTGGTTACTCTAATTATTAGAGTGGTTATTATTAGAGCAATTACTCTAATTATTAGAGCGGTTACTCTAATTATTAGAATGGTTATTATTAGAGTGGTAGTTTCTCTAAAATTAGAGTGGTAGTTTCTCTCTAAAATTAGAGGGGCAGTTTCTCTAAAATTAGAGTGGCAGTTTTTGTAATTATTAGAGCAATTGCTCCCAAGCCTATAAATATAGTACCTAGGTGCACAATAGGGGGCAATTAAGAACAGTAGTTAAGAAGAATTCAGAAGAGGAAGTCTTTTAGGAGTCAAGTAGCAAAACTCTAGCTAAGTGCCCAGAGCAGGAGGTCTAAGTGTGGACGGATCTTTATTCAAGCATTGTGTACCTGAGCACACCTTGTGTACGGCAATAAAGACAAGCTCTTGGATTCATCCTTGTAGCACTTGATATTTGTTTTCTTTTCTTACTCATTTCCTTTATTTTATTTTCTTCTACATTTATTTTATTTTATTTTATGCACTTTACATTTCTGTTATTAGCACACATAGTACGATCACTTTGAGCATGCATGTAACACTTAGTAACCCAGTAACGATTAGCGTTTGGTAATCCCAGTAGTGTTGCGCTAGTTCAGGATGTGTATGGCAAGTGAGAATGGATACTAGTGTTAGGATTAGTTTAAAGCCTAGTTAATCAGTAGTTAAGTTAAATTAGTCACTTAGTTATCTCTCTCTCTCCTCCCTTATTAGCAATAGGACATAAAAACATAAAAGCTATAAAAATCATATGCCTCAAGCTTACTTAACCATACAATCGTGACATACAAGTAAGTTTGGGAAGACAATGATTAATCAACCTATCCCTGTTCCACAAAGGCACATAGCCACATAGTCCTTGGAATTCGATCAGATCATGCATGAAATGCTTGTATTCGTATGGTTGAGCGTAGGGGTACCTCATTGCTCATCAAGGTCCCTCCATTTGCACGATCATCCAACCATCTCATTGACACATTCACAAAAGTGAAAAAATTGGTGGACATCCTTGAAGATGATTGGCCAATAATACCTTGCCATTAGGATCTTAATGGATGTGTGTCTCCTAGCATAGTGGCCCCCACAAAGACCCTCATGATCATCCTAGAGAATGTGCAATTGATCAACATTAGGTACACACCAATGAATTAGGCCATCAACGCACACCTTGTAAAGGTGTCCATTGATTTCTATGAAGTGTTTGGTGTGTTGAAGAAACTATTGTTTCTTCTTGTAGTTCAGATCTTATGACATCCCTTGAGTGAGAAGATAAGTAAGGATGCCATCTCATGTAGTTCAGATCCTGTGCGTGTCCAAGTACATCACACTTGAATAAGGATGTTGTACAATTACAATCATCACACTACGGGCATGCACTGAGAGAAAAGGGTTGAGAGTAAAACTGACAAAAATTCTCTACAAAACTACTAATCAATAGAACAAGCCCTATTGATTACATAGTGGATAGGTATGGGATTATTGATTAATGAGAATAAATTCATGCTGCAGTGTGGAATCAAAAAAAAATTGAGACACAACATAGAGAACACAAAAGAAAATCCTATAGCTACAAAATTGGTGGAACTCATGTAGTTCCTGGTGGTAGTGGCTCCTCCATGGGTGCCTTTCCCTTGTCTTGTACTCCAAGTCTTGGGACTTGATGGCATTGAAGTATGGCCTAGAGTTTCTCCTCTTTAGTTCGGGGATCCTATGCCATCCATGCCAATGTTTCGATGTTTGATGGCGTTGGCACCTCCCATGGGCATGGTAGTTGTGGAAACATTTTATTTGCTTTGACATACTAGGCCGCAAACACCCGCTATTCCTCCTCATAAGCTCTGTCTTTGTCTCTGTATTCTTGAAAATCTGCAAGCCATCAAGCCAAGTCTATTACGACACCTTTTTGCCCCTGGTATCTTGCTTTAACCACCTCGAGTTCAAAATTTGCCACTTCCAATTTTTGTAACAATTTCTTGCATTCTACAAATTCTGTTTCATATTTGACGTAGGTGGTGGCTACCTATTTCTCGAGCTCTATTCTCGGCTACCCTGCTATTAACATGGCAAGCTTGCCATACCATAGGTTTGCCAACTCCATGTACCCTATAAGGTCCTGGATCTGCAAGTCCTAGTTCTTACCTTTCGCCTAGTAGGCAAACGTGTATGTGTCCAATATGGCTCACCAGTCAGTGTGTTGAGCACTAAGAGCATTGATGTGGGCCTTGGCCATATGGATCTCCTTCTTGATGATTTTTTATACATCTACACCTAGTCCCGAAAATGCTCCTTTAGCTTCTCATGTCGTTTAGCCTCATTCTGCCATGTGCTTATTTCAATAGCCATCTTCTGACTGACGACACGTACCTCCTCCATCAAGAGGGTTCGATTTTCCCTGCCTAAACAGTTCAAGTCCTAGTTGACCCTAATTAGTTGTTCTCACAATTATTGAAAATGTTGTTCAAGAACATTCTTTCATTTCTCCACAGAGGTCAACCAAATGTTGTTAGTAACAAGTTGTTTGTTTTCTTCTTGTAAGGCTTTGAGTGCCTTGGTATGCGCATAAGTGTACACTTGTGTCGCAGAGGCATCTCAAACAGCCTTCTCTTTTTCTTCTACTACCTTCTTATTCTCCATCAATAGTTTGGTAAATTGCTTAGTTCTGAAAGTGTCCAACTGGTCTGTGGGAATGAATTGCGAAGAATCTCGCTGTGCTGCTTGCAGGATCATGAGCCTTTCTTGCAATCTTTGCACCTCTACTTTCGTGCTTAGCCCTCATCTCTATCAAGACCAACTTCCCTTTGGTGGAAATGACATCTGATTGAATTGCTGTAACATCCTATGGGATGTCAAACAAGGACGTCATTACCTATCCTATTTGTAGCAATCGATCAAGTACATCCTCATGTTCCACAGGAGTCATTGAGGTTTTGGCCAGAGTTTGAGCATCCCGTGCTCCTGTAAGATCTACTGGTGGCACAACAAGTACATTGAATGATTCTTTAATGTGGTCTGCGACCACTTCTATGGCTCCTGCTGCATCTTGGTGTTGTATGACCCACTACCGTGGCCCCTTCACCAATTTTTTATTGCACTTGAAAGGATGTAGTGTTCCCTAAGATCTGTTGTGACCAAGTGCTCTCCCCTCCCCCTATATGAATGGACACTTCACCCATCGCGTGATCCAAAGAAACTGTGGGCTGTACGACATCATTGATGACGCGGAAGAGATTTGCGTCATCACGACTTCCCCAACTAACTGTCTCAGTGATGGCCTTGAGATGGCTCATTGACGGTCTGTAATCTTACGGTAGTGACGGTGGTTGATCCTATTGGCCCGTGCCAGGCCCTACTTCTTGTTGTTGGCTGGGTCCTACAAGTTGAGTTGCAGTTGGCCCTGCTATCTATTCTTTTTCTTGTTCCAGCCCCAGTGTCTCAATAGTGATTTTCCTTGCAATTGGTGGCTTTAGCAGTTCGTCATACGAAGCATTTTGGGCTTTTCAGAGGACATCATTGGTGTATCCTCTGATACTAGCATGCATGCACAGGTTCCTAATAAGAGAAGGAAAGGGCAACACAAGCTTCCCTGTCTTCCATTCTTCAAACCGTCTTAGGATCTCTGTAAAATATAGATGAGGTAGGTTAGCATTAACCTTTCCCATCAACATTGCACATCCTCTTGCCGCATATGTTGAAATTATTTTTAAGCCTTTTGTGGGGAAGATGTGATAAGTCCCTATTTTGAAATAAATCCTCTCTTCTGTCGTCAATTCCCCAAACGTCTTATCCTCCTTGCCATATGCCCTTTCCAACCAAACTCATCATGCATCAAGGTCTGAGCGGGTAGACAACTGAACAACCTTTGGCCCTGTATTCGAGAGGTTCAATACTTTCAAAATGACCTAAATAGAGAAATCAATAGTCACACCACAAATGTTAACCATGGTACCTTTTTCTTTGTTGTGCCAAAATTGGTACGTTTCCCTTAAGTACCAAGCACTGCTTTAAGAGAGGATAGGCCATAATGGGGATCCTTTGAGGTGATCCCTAATGGCCTTCGGAGCAAATTCTACGAAAGATCTAAAGTTTAATTCCATACTCACTACAGTGGACCTTTCATGGATGGCCTGAACACAATCTTGGGACAACGTGAGATGTTGTCCTTGTTCAGATGTTGTTGCAGCTCCTCCTTCTGCCTGCCTTGATTGTATAGTAGCAGGGTCCTCTTGGTGGATACTAAATGATTGTTCCTCTTCCTCTGCATGCTATTCGGCAAGAACTTATCCTTCACCTCTTCTAGGCCATTTGATCCCACCTTGAGCAGGACCTTCCTGTTGTCCGCGTTTTTGGGCCATTTGCAATCACATGGGGCCAATCGTTAGTAAGGTTGTTTTCAAAGTTAGGTTATACCTTACTACTTGTCTTAATGGAATTGCTTTATCTCTGTGTTAAATTAATTAAAATGTCCCTGAAAGATTATAATATTGAATCCTTTTTGCTTAGGTGGTTTCCAAATCTAGTTTCCCAGTATAACTAAGGGGATGAAATTTTTTTTGACACATTTATCCTTAATTTTATAACTAATTACCCTTGATAATGTCCTTCGGGTGATGACAAATTTCAAAAAAGTTATGTGCTATTCGGTGTGTGCCCCTCCCCCATGACTGAGCTAAACACTCTGAGTTCAAGTAGGTTCAAACAAAATGAAAATCGAAGGGCCAACGAGCGAGTTATGAATATGAAAGCAAGGGATGCACAATTGCGAGTCGTAGAGAGAAATTGGAAAAACCTCCCCCACGTAAATAGTTGCAAATGATGTTAAGTAGCACAAGGGGGTTGCATATATATATATTTTTGAGATGCGATATCACGGACGCAATATCGCGACCTATCGATGTTAGGGCATTTATGGAATACACCAAATTTTTAAGATTTTTCTAAAATGAAATGATGTAAACTAAGGACATTTGGACAAGTGTTAGAGGGTAGTTTAATTAGTTCTAAAGGCACAAAAATTATGATGGCGTGGAATTTATCAATAAGGGCCTTAGGTGGTGAGGGAGAGAAAAAGGTTATGTGATGGTTCATAGGAATGTTCGAATCAGAGGGATAGTAATAAGGGAAAGAATATTGTTGAAAATATGCTGAGGGTAATAGATGGTGTGTGGAAGATGTGTTATGAGTGCAAATTACAAAAAATTATGCAAGTGGGTCCTCCCCAAAGCAGGTCCAACCTATAATGCCCTTGCTTAACAACACCTTAAAATGTTCGTAGGCACTAAATGGGTTAAAGGTAATCCACATTAGTTCCACAAAACACACACATGTAAGTATCATCACAATGAGGTACGAATTCTACGCTATACGAGACACGAGCTACAATTACATGAACAACGAGATGAGATGGACTATAGAAGGAATTATAGAGATTGGGACATGAGATAACTGACCCAGGGCACAATGAATCCTACGTGTAAAGCATGATTAACATGTCATTAACCCATCGTTCCAAGATCAGGACCAAGTCCATTCCTTTTATCAGTGAGACGACATTGTTTCATCCCATGATGAGCGACTATGAGAGTACCATAACAACAAGGCATATGATCACTCGGCATTTTGTTCAAGGGAGGAGTGATTTTTGCTTTGTGGCACTTTCTTTATTATTTTTTTTCTCTTTTCTCTTTTTTTTTCGATTGTTGAATCCAGAGAAGTCACCAACCTTCAGGCATGGGTGCATGTCTTTCCAGTGGAACCCCCTAGAATAGCATTGGATTTTTTTGAGTGCCTTTTGATTACTGTTACTCCCATTTCGTGTTAGATCTTCAAGGATGTTAGTAGAACCATGTTGCATGATAACTCTCACATACGTCACCAAAGAGAATTCGCAAGTCCCCTTGCTGTCACACCCTAATAATTCCCTCTTGATCCATCCTTCTTCATTCTGGGTACAATGAACACAAAATTAATTTTAAGTTTTCAGAATGTCAAGAATATCACTGTACCCTCGAACAGAACCTCTTATTTGTAGAGTGGATGGGTGGATGTAATGGGCTTACTGTCCAAATAATTGATCACTCGAGACTTGATAACATAGAACACACCTCAACCAATGAGCCACATGAGTGTTTTATTCGTAGATGAGATTACTTATAAAAAGATAAAAAGACAAAAAGATAAAACAAGAAATTGAAAAATGAAAAACTGGAAAACAAGAAATTGTAAAATTAAAGAAAATGAAAAATATTTATTAATCCTGTAAATGGTTGAGCATGGCGAGGATTAATAAATGAAAGATGAGGATCCTTGCATGTTGGAAACATCGAAACCTGGTCATACTTACCCCATTGAGGTTCACACACCTGATTATAGTAAGCATAATGGGGCAATTTATTAGATGTGGTTCCTAGGTAAATAGTTAACCCACTATGATACTTGAGACTGTAAGATGGTATGCAAGGATTGGGATGTCGTCCTCCATGGCTGTATTCATTAGCCCATATGGTTGTCAGAGTGTTAATTGGTGGCCTTGACGAAGTGACACGAGGCATCAGGTTCAAGGAGAAGGATGCATCACAGTGTTGGACTTATGCTGAGTAGGAGAATGCAGTGGCCTTGGAACTGTGTTGTCCCTTCCTACGGTTATGTCTAAAGAAGGGATGCTTTTGATGTTGAGGAGGTATCTCACTGCTGTTGGCAATAGTAGCATAAGTAACGTTTGTGGGTTGTTGCTGTGGTGTAGACACTTCATGAACAATTGGTGGTGATGTAGAAGGAGGGAAAGGATGAGAATGTTGAAATTTAGGAGAAGTGTAAGGTACAAAAGGCGGTGGTTCTATTGAGGACATGGGCTAATAGTATTGAGGTGTATAATAATAATGCGGCGAGATAGAGTATGTTGACCTAGTTGGGGAAACATGATGTTGAACTAGAGAAGCATTTGGATTCGGATGATACGAAGGGTGTCTCCAGTTTAGGGATGACTTCCCCCACGACTGGGATTGTTGCCACTGTGATCAAACACAGTCTCTCTGTACGAACTCTGGGTGTAATGTGCTTCCTCAATGCTCATATAAATGTAACAAGATTAGGCATTAGACCTTGGGATGATCATACAAGAAAATGTTGCATTCATACGTGTGATTGGCAGTTGAGCTCTTATTTCCCTCATCCCTTCTTTCCGATTGTCTAATGATACTTTGTCTTGAATCTCGGGTTGTCAAAAATCTATCTCCAATAATATTGATATATTCTCCACACTTTTTACACATCCATTCCAGCATCTTATTGATCCTTGCCTCGATTTCCTCTAATGATTGTTGTACTGGCAAAGATGGTTCTTCCTCCTTGAGATAGGTTGATTTCTCCTTTTTGTGATTATGGACCTCTGTTAAGTTGAGATTTTT
>MNCI01007686.1:386155-435671 GCA_015680685.1 Gnetum montanum | reverse complement strand
CATAATATCTTTCTAAGGCCATGTCCAAGGGTTCATGTTGTGCTTGTTTCCACTCTTGGATTTGTTTCCTCAAGGCTGACACTCTTGCGTAGGTTTGATATCTTTCGTTAAAGAGTTCTACCATTGTTGGCCAACCTCGAATTGTATTTGGTTTTAACGATCTATACCATACTTTTGCTTGGCCAACGAGTGTCATAGGAAAGAGCTTGAGTTTTTGCCAACCATTATCAATGTTGTTCCATGCACAAGCATCGTAGAAGGCTTTTAAATGTTGTTGCGGATCTAAGTCATAGTCTCCTGAGAAATTGGGAAAGTTGCTTAAATCGAGCCTAGGTAGGCGGCTCTCTTTACAATGCCTACAGGAGATTTGAACAGCCTCTTGTATTTTCGTTAGGCTTGTAGTAGCCAGTAGGAATTCATCGTCATTGAGTAAGTTATGCTTTCATGCGTTGGAATGATGCTACCTTCATTTATGTTTATAAGAAACCCCCACCTCAAATTGCGTACTCCAATCTTCATTGTCATATAATTAGTTGGTTCTCCAATGAATTGCCCACTAGATACGACATTATCGTAGTCTTGTAGGAGAGGCATGGTTGTGCAATTATGTGTGAATTTGTATGTGACTTTTGTGTAATTATTTATTCCTAAAAGATATATTGTTAATTTCTATACAGTGACCTTGTATGATATAACTAATCTAAATAACTAGCACCGTCCTCAGCAACAGTACCAATGATGAGTGGCGAGGTACCCCTACACTCAACCATATGAATACGAGCGTTTTACGCACGATCCGGTCGATCTCCGCAGATGGACTAGTTATGGTATCTAGACGATTACTCGTAGATCGCAGTTCGCTATCTTCCCACTTGGACTAGTATTAGCTTTGTCACATATGGTTCAGTCCAGAGTGAGGTGAATGATGTGTTCCTAACTAATGCTACTCCTGGGTATGATGGTAAATAATGTCAACTAAGCTAGGAGAGAGAATGAGAGAGAATCTAAACTAGCCTAAGTGCAATGAGCATCTGTTCCTTAATCATCAGTACACATCTTGGACCTTGTGCATGACTACCGCTAGGATTACCAAGCGCATGGCCTAGGTACGCTACTGGGTTACCAAGTAGTCACACTTAAATGCTTGTGATTAAGTCGTACTCATTCCGTGTTATTAGGAGATAAGGGTAGAGATATATTAACTAAGAAAGCAGTAAATAACAATAACAATTAAATAAATAATTAAGCTAAGTGGATGCTACAATGATGAAATAATCTCAATCTTTATTTCCGGTCATGTACATGTCCAAGTACGTCACACTAGAATAAGGATGTCGTACAATTACAATCATCACACTGCGGGCACTAAGAGAAAAGGGATGAGAGTAAAACTGACAAAACGTCTCTACAAAACTACTAAACTTAAACTTAAAAACTTCAAAAACTGCCTACCAGATATGCATACCTCTTATTTATAGATGAGGAGACAAGTTGCGATATCGTGTACGCGATATCACGTCTAGGCTGCGATATTGCGTATGTGATATCATGTATGCGATATCATGGACACGATATCGCAACCAACCATTCATGACTCATCACCTGGTAAGAGGATTAACTACTTGAGATAAGTGTTGCAAGTGTGCTCTTGAAGCCACCAAAATTATTTTATCCATTACCTTTCCTAGGCTTATTGCTTTCCTTCTTGCTCTCTTGTAATTGTTCCATCTTGTCCTTATCCTTCTTTCCCATCTTGGAATCTAACAAACTACCAGCAACCTCGATGGCCTCCCTATATCTAGTGATCTTACGAATTTTATGTTAATGTTGAACCTAAGGTTTGAAGTCATTAAGGAACAATATGTATTTGTTATGTTCATTCATATTTGGGATTTGTATGATGATATTTTGATACTCCTAAACATACTCCTCAAGCTCTCCCATGTGTTGGATCTCTTTCAACTTTGCCCAATCTTTGTCAATGGAAGTGCTTTGATGGAAGTTCTCAATTAAAGCATCCTTAAATTGGTCCTAGATCCTCATGGGCCTACCTATCCTAGCCTTTCTTCTTGTAAAATGCCAAGCCACTAGGTTTTTGCAATTCCATGTAAAAATTGAACGATGTAAGCTTGTTTCTCAATGGTGCATTCATATATTTTGAGAAACTCCTCCATCTCAAAGAAGAAAGCATCGATAACAACATCATCTCTATCACCTTCATAAAATTTTGGCTCTTTTGGTTAAAACTTGAAAATTGATCAGCTCGATCTTGATGCTAGTGCTTAGTCAATTGGAAAGCACTGGGAGATACATGAGTGTCTTAGCTGACACACTTATTTAACAAAATTTTGAAGGATGTAGAAATGCCCAACAATTGAAAAAAAAAAACATTATTATTCCTATCTACAAAAATTAATTGAGATGTATAAAATTGTACAAACTATAAAGGGATCAAGCTAATGAGATATATTATAAAGCTTTGGGGAAGAGTCATAGAGTAACATCTAAGACTTGAATCAACAATATTAGAAAATCAATTTAGATTTATGTTAGGAAGAGCTACTATAGAAGCTATTTTTTTATATGACAATTAATGGAGTAATTCAAAAAATATAGAAAAAATCTATATGTAATCTTTATTAACTTGGAAAAAACACATGATAGAGTACTTAAAGATATTATTTGGTGAGCTTTACTTGGGAGAAATATCAATGATAAATATATTAAAATAATTCAAGACATGTTTGAAAGAGCTAGCACTAAAATTAAATAGTTTGTGAAACAACATTTGATTTTCCAATCACAATAGGCTTGCATCAAGGGTTTGTGCTTAGCTCATGCTTATTTGCCATTATTATGGATGAATTAATAAAGGAAATACGAGATGAAATTCTTTGGTGTATACTATTTGCAAATGATATTATGTTAGTGGATATAGTTCTAGAAAATATTGCTTCTAAAATGGAAAGTGGATACATGCTCTAGAATCACAAGGCTTAAACATTAGTAGAAGTAAGATAGAATAAGTGGAATGCAATTTTAATAACAACATAAACAATGAGGTGTTAGCCTAGTGATAAGACTTTTGATTTAAAAGCTTCAAGTCATGGGTTTGATTCTAGTAGGCAATGCTAAGTTATAAAGTTCTAATTGAACTATATATCTTAGGGTGTACGTATATTACAATTATTTTGAGATTCCAATACCTAACAATTTAATGCTAAAAAGTCCCTCTTTGCAAATAGTTTCACTACCTAGGATCAATCCTTTAATTAGATGGTCATATTAATAAAGATATAATAAATAGAATTGAGGTAGGATGGTTAAGATAGAGACAACCTAATAGTTTCCTATGTGATAAAAGAATACTAATAAAACTAAATGGGAAATTATATAGGATATCAATTAAGGCTACTATCTTATATGGCGCTAAATGTTGGGCATTACAAAAGAGGCATGAACAATAAATTGGTGTGGTAAAAATGTGAATGCTCAGATGAATGTTGAATAGCACCATAAGAGATAAATTACATAACACAAACATTAGAGAAAGACTTATAGTAACTTCTATTTAAGATAGGTTACCAGAAGATCAAATAATGAGCATACAAAAGGTTGTGGCATCACTGCTCTAGGAAAGCCATCAAAAGGAAGACCAACAAAGACATAGGAAAAAACAGTTGAAGATGATTTAAAGAAATTGCAAATAAACAAAGACTTAGTTCTTCATAGAGGTGAATGGTGAAAAAGAACTCACAGAACCAACCTCATTTTGTGATGTTGATGATAATTCTTGACAACCGTTTTCTAAAACAATTTGTTACAAAGGAATATGACCTTGCCTTAAGTGTAATTTGAAGAATAACCTTGAGCACAAGTCCTTGCTAAGTTGTTTAGCTCATATGGCTCATGTAAGCTATAGCAAGGTATCATGAGGTCATTGTGAAGCTCTTTGTGAGCATTGGCATCTTGGCCAATGAGAGTGAGTGACTATCTTGGGTTTTATTTGAGTTCTTGGGTATTGCATGGTTCTAAGCATTTGTACTTTGCGTTTTTGGCATAAATAAAGAAGTTGTTCTTTTCTTGTTCCAACTTTTAGTCATTGAGCTCTTTAATTCCTTGAGTTTTCAAGGCATATTAGGTTTGAATTGGGTATGGGGTTTTGAGCTTCTTATAAGATTGGCGTGGCCAAAAATCGAAGATATTTATAGTAAAAGAAAATTTAAGAAAAAAAAAAGAGAGGTAACTTAGAGGTGGATCAATCTATTAATGTTGTAGAAAAAACTTATATGATTTATTTTTTATGCCTCCATTAGTCCATAGGTGGTGAGGCATAATAAAGTTTCAAATTCAAATTCATTAACATTTAAAATTCATACCCTTTCCATTCTTTGGAGAAAAATAAAATAAAATAAAAATAAATGTTTACTTTTATTAAAATAGAGGCAGTGTTGGGTTAAAGCCTATACATTAAGTGAATTCGATTTTTGGAAGGAATCAAAGATTTGCAATTCAAAATACTTTTGGGCATACATTTATATATAAAGACTGGAACCCATTCATAGGGAAAATGAATTAAAAATTAATAAAATATTTAAATTATATATTTTTTGTTTTTTTACATTTTACATTTATTAAATATTAATTTAAATTTAAAATAAATTAAAAGCATCTTCAGGGATACCTATGCGCTTTCCGCACTCCTACTTCTGATATGCACGGTACGCAGAAATTTTCCAGGATTCCTGAATCCCCAGAGCTGGCGGAGCATGGGTTAAAGCTCTACTAAAAACCCCATTCACAGAAACTTCGATTTATTAAAACAAAATTGCAATATTAACACATAAATCCTTGGACAGTGAGCGACACAATTAATGTAAGCATAAAAGAAACGGGAAGGGAAAGAAAATACTAGACGCAGTTGCAGATACATGGCAATGGCTCAAAATCAAGATTTTAGTGATTGGGCATACAAGATGATGATACAGGACAGTATATGCTCTGATTATGGTATGCGTAGAAATTTTTATCTAACAAATTTACGATTTCCTGTCGATGGACGTACTTTAATAATAATAGTAATTGAACTCATAATTCTTTTTACATGCATGTAGGACGATTCTGACTCTGATTAAAACTGAAAAATATACATAAGATTTCTTTTACGAATATCATATTTTAATGAAATACAAAGAAAGACTCTACATATTTAAAAGGGGACAGCACTTCTGGGCACTGTCCTGTTTATCTTATGTATATTAATATACATATGTAGAGTCTCTATATTTCATGAGCAAAAGGGGACAGCACTTCTGGGCACTGTCCTGTTTATGGAATGTGGCCACGATCTTTTTGATGGTTTGTAAACCCTCATTTTCAGAAAAAAACACAGGATATTACGGGCCTTACCCACCCTAGCTGAGGGAATTGATCACCTTCTTCTTCTTTTGAAATGTGTCTCCTGCTTCTGCACTGGCAACGCTGTAGTACTACCTCGAGGTCATGAAATGCTTCCCGAAGCCTGTCCATCTTTTCTTCCTGCTCATTTGAAGCACTATTAAAAGGATCATCATGTAGAGTCTTAATACTGATTCCACTGAGTGAGATCTGGGAGAGCCTCGATGAATGAGCAAAAGCTTAACTTTGTGCAAAAGCTTAACTTTGTGCAATGGTTACCTGGAGGCTTGAACCTCATTGAATGGCTACACCTAGGCAACCTGATTAAATGACTATACCCAGGCTCGAACCCATATCTTCCAACTTGAAAAACAAGCACCATCATCATCTCAACTAGTTTGTTTGCAACTTTCAAGTCAATCCTGTCCAAGGTATTTTCAGGTTCACCCAACTGTTGTTTCTGCATGGAAGGAATTACTTTAAACTGGAAATAGATTGGTGTATGTTGTTTTAATTTAGAATTACTTTGCTTATCTAAAAAGCAAAATTGATAAATGATAATGACAAAGACATGAGACTCCAACTTTAATATGTTGTCAAATAGGTATAAAGTATACTAAATATTTGGGAAACCTTAAGGAATGAATATAAGTACACCCCAAGACATAGCCAACATGATAATTTAAAAGAATTATATAGGAATATAATGATGCCTCAAGTGTAACTTGAACTAACAACCTTTACATTGAGCTAACCACTTCAACCACCTATCATTGACCTAAATATACTAAATATGGTCCTTTCAAATCTCTTTCTTCAACCCAAGATATATAATCAAATTAAAGTTTTATAACTCAACATTACTCATGACAGTAGAACCAATAACTTGGAGCTTCCAAATCAAGAGTCCTACCACTTGGCTAACACCTCATTGTTATATACTTAAAGTAGAAACATTAAATATTTGTTGACTCTTAATTGATTATGCTACCATTTATAAAAAAGCTAGAAAATCAATAATCACATTTACTAAAGGTTAGGTTATCTCATGTAATGCGCCTTGCTCACAGGATTTTGGTTTTCAAATCAGCTTGGGGTTTCTACTAAGATATAGGTTGTTATCAAACCTTCCTCTATTGGACAACAAGTTTAGAGCAAGAGATCCATCCTAATGGTAAATTGGTCTACATGGTAGAAGGTAGTCTAATTTCCTTACCAAAATCCAAGCATGTCAATCTGAAAATGCATGTTGGTCAAGTGAATATCAATCTTCATTTGTAGTGATCATAGATGAAGTCATCTATTTGAGTAGGCAACCTAACCAACGATTTTGAACATTAGGATTCATCAACAAGTCCTATGTTACCTTCTTCCTTCCCTTACATGAACTTAGTTGATCTTGCTCCCTTTGTTTTGTTATTAGGTTATGTAGCTCTTTGTTGTTTTATCTAGTGTTAGTTTTATTATCTTACATGACTAATCTATGGGCTTTCCTAGAGACTTGTGGTTCTATGGATATGTTTCTTTTGGCCCCTTAGAGGTTTTTTGGTTGCAATGCTATCATTATTTCTTTCAAAAATGATTGCTATTTTATATGGTTTTGAATGTTGTGTAGTACAAAAGAGGCATGAACAACAATTAGAGATGCAGAAATGCAAATGCATGGCTATTGAATTTTACTAGAAGATATAAACTGCATAATATAGACATGAGAAGAAGATTTGGAGTTGCTTCTATTTAAGATAAGCTACAAAAATGATATCTTAGATAGTTGGGGTGTTACATCCCATCTAGATACATTAGGTATGGTCATACACTTATGATTTATACATTATGTGTGGAGTCCCAATGGGTTGTTGGGGATAAGTTAATTTAATATAAATGTATTTTATATGTTATGAGACTTTGTCTTTATGTTACGATTATGATGTCTTTACATGCTTAATTAACGTGATCATGTACACTAGCCTTGTGCAATGTGTTAAACAGGTGATGTTGCTGGTAGGGATATTCAATTGGGGTACAAGAGCACCTATTTCGTATGTCTTTATTCTTTATGTGTGATTTTGGTATTTATGCATTTGCACTATAGCGCTATGCTGTGTGATGTTCGGGTGTGAGTTTGACATGTGAATATGTAGAGAGTATGATAAGGATCTCGTAGCTTCAAACTAATCTTGATATGGAGTCCTAGTATGTTTGTTATACATGATTGAAGTTCACGATATTAGTCACAAAGGAAAAATATATATTAGCTTATGAAAATCACATGGTTAAAAAGTAAAATAAAATAAAGTTTTTAAAAAGTAAAGTGACATTGAATTATGCATGTGAGGTGCGTAAAAGAGAAAAGGCCTTTGCATTATAAGAACATGCATTATGTTTATAAGTATTAACAAAAAAACAAAAACAACACTGTCATCTTTCTTTTGTTGTGTGCAACACACATGAGCATTTGGATTTTGGATTTCTATTTTTGCATGAATAGAAACAAATTTCCTGTTCCTTCCTCTTTGTTTTGCCCTCGTTTTCTTCCATTTTTCATCCTTTTTCTTGGAATTTTGGTATTGTGGACGACTTTTACTCACTTTGAACCTAGATTTGGGATTGTTATAGTTGTATCTACGTGGGTGTGGAACTTGTTTGGAACATGTAGTGCTAGAAATCTGGTTATGGTGTAAAAGTTTGTTTTGTTGAATTTGATATTATTTTCATGAAATAAATGTGAAGGCTAGGTGTAGACATAGGTGGTTATGTTATGTTTGTTTGGAGGTGTTATGCTTATGACATGTGTTGACTTAAGCTAGTCGGAATGTGTACATGTTTTTGCGATGACACTTGTGATAGTTGTTGGCAAATGGTGCTAGCATGAGGGTGTAGACTAGTTGGTGATGAGGCACCCCTAGAGGTAGTATGGATTGACCCCCACTATGATGCATCAGTGAGGCTCCTATCTCAAACCTCACCCTAAGAGTGGAAGAGTGTAGGTGTGTTCATCCCTATGGCTAGTATGTGGCATAGGTGTGTTCATCCCTATTGTCCTGACCTAAATCGTCGGCGTAAGGCTGGAAGGGAAAACAAACACCGAAAGATCATTGGATAGGCACAGCTGACCCTGCCTTCGCCTATGGGCAAGCTGGAAAAGGAAATGAAGGCAGAGTGCCTTGGATGGTCTGCACGCAAATCAACCAAGGACTTCCCCAAGCGTAAACTATGGCTTGTGCTGGGGTTACCGTAACGGATGAAGTACGAAATATAAATAATGATGTATGAAATGAAAATAGAAAACATAAATAGAACTGTATTGTAAACAACATGTAAACTGAATTTAAAATAGAGCAAACAAAATAATGGCTGGAAAAATGAACTATATTGTATTCCTGAGAAAATATGTGCACCGGTCAAAGCATAGCTGCACGTGTGGAAGGCAAGTCAAGTGCCAAGCCCTAGGATGATGTGTTTCAGGAGTGCTTGGATGTTAAGAGTTAAGTGTTCTCAAGCGCCCAAGGATTGCTAGTCTGAGTTTCCTAAGCCGTCAACCTTCAAAATTGCCAACCTTGTTTATGTGAATTGACAGGGTATTTATAGGTTTAGGCTGGGCTCAGGTGTGGAATTCATGGATGGAATCAACGGTTGAGAGATGAGAGAAAAACGGATCTAGTGACATGTGTTCGATGGACAATTGTGTGTGAGTTGGATGTGTGCGGGCGAGCTACATTCCTGATCAGATGCATTGTATCTTACAGCGTGTGTTAGCTTACTCAAGCTAGCTTACACTCAAGGAGGCAGGTACAATTTGGAGCGTAAGAGCTTGACAAGCTCACAAGATGAAAATTTACAATGAAAAATTGACTCCAGCTCACTTAAAACTTCTCAATCTCTGAATTGACTGCTGTAGGGTGTCAATTTGAGTGGTTTTGTGGCTGTTCGAGGCATCTTTGTTTCATCAGAGCTTCCAGCATGAGTTGATTTTGTCTTGGCATGTCCTCAGCATGCTCACACTGTACTCATGCTGCTAGTGTGACCTCAGCGTGAGTGAGCGAAAAGTAACATATTTTGCATCAAATTTTGATTTTGAAGCCTATTTCTTGGGTACAACAATTGTCTGACTGTGGTTGACTTTGAGAGTGATCTACAAATCAAAAATTGAGCTTGAAGTGCCTTGTTTTGAACCATTTTGGATAGCTCATGCTAGACTCACATTACCAGTGTGAGTGCAGCATGACCACAGCGTGAGCCACAAAAACTTGCAATTTTGGACCTGAAATCTAGAATTCTGGAGGCTGGAACTTGAGGTTGTCGACAATGAACCCTGTGGATGACTTGCACCTTGGAATTTAGATCATTTCGACTTAGTTTTGAGGCTCTCATAGTTGCTCACGCTGCTAGTGTGACCGTAGCGTGAGTAACAAAAACTGTACAGTTTGACCCTGAGGAATAGTGAACCCTGAGGATGGTTTTTTGGACCATTTTTGACTTGATTATGAAGTTGTTGGAGTTGCTCACATTGAGGGCAAGCTAGCTTGAGCAAGCTGACTTCTCAAGCCGGGCGTGAGCTCCATGCCTTAGTTAAATTTTTTTTCCCAAATGCTAAAAGGGCTCCGAGTTGTTCTCGTTTCAAAGTGTTAGGCTGAAATTAGTGGTGTTTCATTAGCCCCCCTTTGTTGACGTCTGGAGGAATCCACCCAAGAGGCGTCGACAAAGAAGTACAAAACACCATGACCAACTAAGTACCAAGCATTGTCCATCGGCCTCTGGCTGGATGTCATCGCACCGTGTTCAAAAGTACATGGGATTGGGGAAATGTAGTTCAAGATGCAAAGGGATTGATTGTAATCAGGGGAATCAAGAGTTAACCAAGGGTTATAATTGTTGTTGGAATTATGGGAGAGGAATGCTCTCACGTGAACAAGCCATATTTCTGGTCCTTGTCAGTAGTCAGTGTTTAGCAGACTTGGAACTAGGACATAGGGAAGTGCGTTCTTTGGAGAAATAGGACTCTTGTAGAGTGCTTACGAGGGCCTGTTGTAACCAACCAAAGCCATGTGATGTTGTGCAACATGATCATTTTGACTCACTAGTGTAACTATTTTCCAAGACACTTACCTTCTCACTTGGGGCTTGTATGAGAATAGCCAATAGTCTTTGGTTTATGATGTCAACAAGGTCATAAAGACCTTTTCTGTGTATTTTTCTCTTTGACCTTTTTGTTCTTTTTTTTTCTTTTTGTTTTTTTTTCCTTTTTCTTTTGTTTTTCTTTTTCTTTTGTTTTTCCTTTTTCTTTTGTTTTTCTTTTTCTTTTTGATCTTTTTAAAAGAACTTGCTTTTGGTGTTGTGCTCGTGCTCATGCTTATGCGCTTACATTTTGTATCATGTACCATGTACTGTGTTTTGCGTTGCAACTACTTAGAGAATCACAGTGTGCAACAGTGTATCAAGAGTTTTGGGATGAGTAGAATGTATCAAGGGGGTGTAACCGAATAGGATAAGGGGAAAATGATGGGAAAATAGGGAATGCATCAGGAGTCGAGAATGTACTTATGAACGGATTGATTAACCTAGTTGCATGCATAAGGAAGAATGTGATACCTTGTCATCATGATGAAGTGCATCTATGCACGAATGCCTTAGGCATGTCATCCTGCAAACACAACTCCAAGAAGACAAGAAAAAATACAAATGATTCAATTAACTAAACACTTTAAACCTGAAAACAACCAAGGGGATGGAGCCACCGTGTGTAATTTTCAAGGCAGACAGAAACATGAACATCATTAGTTTCATTAAGGTCCATGAGACAAATTATGCAGCAAGTCTTTGTGGAACATGTACAGCCAATTGCAGCAACATATCTTTTCAAGTATTGCCCAGTTGTTGATGATGTCACCAGTTTATAGTCTTAGCGAATTGTTGCGGGTTAGTTTCACATCATAACCCTTTGGACGGTGCCAGTTTAGTGTCATAGCAGATGGTGCATTGCTAGTTTATAGTCATAGTAGACTTTGAAGAGGCAAACCAGTTTATAGTCTTAGTGGACTCTGAATGCTAGTTTCACATCATGGCGGACAAATGTGGCAGTTTAGTGTCATACCGGATAGAGCTCTGTGATGTCGGTTTATTGTCATGACTCTAGGACATTCTGTGGTGCCAGTTTTAAGTCATAGCCCCAGGACCATTTTGTGGTATCAGTTTTAGGTCGTGATGTCAGGACCGCTTATTGTGCCAGTTTAACATCATGACTCAAGGATGAGTTGTGCTAGTTTATAGTCATAGAAAACTGTCCGTGCAAGTTTATAGTCATAGCGGACTGGTGCTTTATCATGCTTGTGTAAGGTGTGATGTTGCATGCGTGGTCATGTTGTGTGTCTGCAAGATCCTACAAAAATCAACTAGAAAGAAAACAACATCAAGCAACACCTGTCTTAAATAGAGTAAATATGTATGAATGAAAGAAAAGCAATGCAAAGAGTGGTAGTTTTAGGCTATTCCAGGCCGTAAGCTAGTTTAAGGCCTTTTCGGGCCATGTGTTTTTGTAGTTTTATGTGTTTTAAACAATGTGTAAACTAAGTTGACGAATGTGTAAATAAAGAAAATTGTGTGATCTAAGTGAGCAGCCAAAATGTAAACGCATAGGTTAATGCAATATAAACAAAAGTCAAAAATGCATGGCAAGTGGAGGCAAAGGGTAGGCAGGCACCCACATTTTTAACCAAGGGAAAGTATTGGTCATGTAGTTGCTTCCTAACCAGGTATGGATTAGGGAGCATGCAAGGTTTAGGATCCTCTGGGGTGGCTATTGGCTTCAACCACTCGTTCGGGTGTGTTAGCCTTAGGCGTTGCGTTGGTTACCATAGGTGTACCATCAAGAAATTCTTCTTCCAAAACTTGTGCCATGTCTATGTCGTGGATAGTCGAAGAGGAAGCGTTATCACCATGGATGATAACTTGACCACTTTCGTACGGAAGGTGGATTTCTTGGTGGATGGGAGAGGAGGTGGCCCTTAGTTGGGCTAGCCAAGGCCTATGTAGAATCATGTTGAAACCTAGCATCTCCTCTATGACAGTGAAATCTGCATTAGTGGGGAATTGCTCTCCTGCCACAAAGGCTAAGTTGATTATACCCCTGACTATGACACGTGATTTGTTGAAGGATTTTAGACACATGGTTTTGGTTGGCCTGATTTCATCTGCTAGGCCTAGCTTATTGATGATGGAGTACAAGAGTACGTTTGTTGTTGCACCATCATCTACGTGCACTCTGCAGATGGTATACTATCCAACACGAATGCTGATGGATAGTGGAGCTATAGTGACCTTCCCTCATGCAGGGTTGACTTTGACTACATTATCACGGAATACTAGGAATGTTGAACTTAATTCTTGTGATGTAGGGGGAAACATCGTAAAAAGAATGGAGGCCAAGATCTTGGCCAATGCTTGGTAATGAGTAGATGAGGTTATGACCAAGTTGTATAAGTTCAATGTTGTGTTCTTTTGCTTGAGTGCTTGTTTTACCTAGGTTAATGCAGCTACAAAGTCCTTATAATTAGTTATTGTGTTGGCTTTGACTTCCTTCGTGTGGCTTAAGAGACAGATCTCTCGGGAGCGGGACTTGGGCTTGGTTTGCTTGGCCTACTTGGGGGTAGGGGCCCCAATGTTTAGTTGTTTTTTGTTAGTTGTGGCCTTTCCTTTGGCCATGGGGGTTGCGAGATGCTTGTTTGTCCTCTTGTGTTGCCATTTGGTGGGCCTACTCGAGTTGCTAGTGGGGTCAACCCTTGAAGGAGGAGGGATCGAGATGTTGCCCACTATTGGGCTTCAGGTAGGTGAGGGGCCATCACGTTGTGGTACTCTTATGAAAAATGGTGATCTAGGTGGAGTTGTTGTGTGGTCAACTTGTTGTGGCACCTTGATAACAAAAGGTTGCTTAGCGGTTTTTGTTGCATCATGCCAGTTTAACTTCTTAGTGGATGGTTGGTTCGAAACTTTGACCACAAAGGGTGTTGTAGGTGCCTGAGGTGGCACTTTGATGACCAAGGGAGGCCTCTTGCTTGTGGAGGCTACAGGGACTTTTGCCTTGTTAGGAGGCACACGAATCACAAAAGGTTGTTGCATAGGTTTGGTCTTGCCACCTATGCTAATTGAGTTTATGACATAGGAGGCATCGTCTGTGTTGGATTGACTCACCACGTCGATCACCAATTGGCCTTGTTCTATCATTCTCTATAGGTCATCTTGCAAAGCATGATAGTTATCTGTACCATGACCAACCAATTGATGGTAATGACAATATTGGTCTAATTTAAAATGTTGTGGGACCGGGGGCTCATTTGGTAATGTGGGGTTCCTTAGTAGTTCACAGTACCTATTATGTTTTTGACGGGTAATCACCGATACATGTTTGTGTTGGATTTTCTTGGCTTTCAAGAGTTGCTCCAGTAGTTTAGAGGGTTACATCGGTAGTGATGTATACTTTGAGCGATCCTTGCGCTGAAAGTTGGACCTTGGAGTGGCCCATGCCTATGTAGGTGAGTTGGCGCCAAAGTCGGCAATTTTGTCAACTAGGGCTTTGGGTTGCTTAGCTGTTGGACCCCAGTTGGTTGCTTTTGTGCTTGCGGCCACCATTGCTACTATTGTGTTTTTCTTACAAGCATGTTGGTTTTTGTAGGCCACATAAGCTGGGTCATTGCTTGCTCTTACTACCTCTTCGATGCCCCTTGCTTGGTCAAAGGCTTGGGTAAGAGAATTTGGGGCCTGGTAGAGCAGTTTGGACTTGATGAAGTCATTGAATGCACCCTTGAAGATTGCTAAGAGATGTATCTCTATGATCAGCTCATGCATTTCATTGGCTATGGCACTCCATCGCTGGAGGAAGGGTAGTATGGGCTCCAGGGGTCCTTGTCTGATGTGGAGGAACTTGTCAATTGTCACTTCAGGTCTGATGTTGTGTCTGAAGCGTGTCACAGACTGGTGTATGAGGTCCTTGAGGGATGCGATGGAAGCTTGGGGTAGGGCATGGTACCAATCTAGAGCTTTGCCAGTGAGCGACAGGGGAAAGAGGCATAGAATGGCATGTGGCCAAGAGTGCAACGTGATGGCTTCTATGCGGAGTGTAATGATATGTGCATTGGGGTCACTATGACCGTTGTATTTTGTCAGATGTGACAATGAATAGCCCACAGGTAGTGTAAAGGGGTGGGACTGTAGGACAAATCAGATCATCACGGTAAAAGTCCACCACCTTGGGTGTGTTTGAGGAGGCAGCCTTAAGCTAGTTGATTTCCTCCATCAGAGTCTAGATGAGTTGGGACACTTGTTTCCAACTCATAGATTCACTAGCTGGTTGTGTTGACTGGACTTGTGTAGGTTGTGCAGTGAAGGGTTGGATCACCGGTTGTGGGTTTTGTGAGTTTAATGTCATGGTAGACAGTTGTTGGTAGTTTAACGTCATACTAGACGTGTGTTGGCAGTTTAAGGCCATACCGGGCCATGGATAGTTTAACGTCATCCCAGACGAATGATGAGCAGGTGCTTGAGGCACTAGTGAAACAGGCATGGCACATGTGGTGCCTACGTAAATGTTGGGTTGAGGTTGGGGAGGTTGGGACATGGCCCTAGCATAGGCATAAGGTACTTGTGTTGCTTGGGGCTAGGCCCTGTCGTATGTACAAGGTGTTTGGATTGTTTGGGGCTGGGCCCCAGTGTGTGTAGATTGTGATGTGAATGCCTTGGGCGTGTGCTCCAAGTGCTGTGATTGTTGTGAGGAGGCAAGGCCCCAAGGGTTGTCGGGTTCGGGCAAGGCCACAAACTCATACTCGTACTTGGATGGCGATCTCGGGTAAGAGGAAGTCATCTCAGAATCATTGTGTTGTATGTATTGTATGTATTGGATAAGATGATCCATGTTGGTGGTAGTCAATACTTAGACCAGCTTGAAGTTAGGTGCAAATTGTGGTGAATTCAGCTTTGAAACGGATGCGTTTTGTGTGTTTTTGTTGAAAAAACCATGTAGCGTTATTGTAGCAATACTGTAGCAGCACTGTAGCTGCATGAGTACTGTAGCAACTGCAAAACATTGTAGCAGCGTAAGGTTATTGTAGCAAGTGAAGTGTGAGTTACAACCCAGCGTGAGTTATCAGAGCGTGAGCAAGCCCAGAACGTGAGTAAGTTGTCAAGCTGGCGTGAGTAACTTGGGTTGGCGTGAGTAACTTGGGTCAGTGTGATTAGGTCAAGCTAGGGCTTAGTTTCAGTACTTGGTTTTGCGTAGCGTTTGAATAGGTAACGTGATCAACGTTTTGATAGGACAGTAAGCAAGTTTGTCCCTCCTTCTAGCGCCAATTTACTGTACTGACCTAAATCATCGGCATAAAGCTGGAAGGGAAAACAAACATCGAAAGATTGTTGGATAGGCACAGTTGACCCTGACTTTGCTTGAGGACAAGCTGGAAAAGGAAACGAAGGCATAGTGCCTTGGATGGTCTACACGCAAATCAACCAAGGACTTCCCCGAGCGTAAACTATGGCTTGTGCTGGGGTTACCGTAACGAATGAAGTACGAAATGTAAACAATGATGTACAAAATGCAAATAGAAAACGTAAACGGAACTATATTATAAACAATGCATAAACTAAATTTAAAATAGAGCAAACAAAATAATGGCTAGCAAAATACACTGTATTGTATTGCTTAGAAAATATGTGCACCGGTCAAAGCATAGTTGCACATGTGGAAGGAAAGTCAAGCACCAAGTCCCGGGGTGATGTGCTTCAAGAGTGCTTGGATGCTAAGAGTTAAGTGTGCCTGAGCACCCAAGGATTGCTGGTCTGAGTTTCCTAAGCCGTCAACCTTCAAAATTTCCAACCTTGTTTATGTGAATTGACAGGGTATTTATAGGGTTCGACTAGGCTCAGGTGCAAAATTCATGGATGGAATCAACGGTTGAGAGATGAGAGAAAAATGAATCTAGTAACACGTGTTCGATGGACAGCTATGTGTGAGTTGGATGTGTGTGGGCAAGCTATGTTCCTGACCAGATGCATTGTATCTTATAGCATGTGTTAGCTTACTCAAGCTAGCTTACGCTCAAGGAGGCAGGTATAATTTGGAGCGTAAGAGCTTGACAAGCTCACAAGATGAAAATTTACAATGAAAAACAATGAAAAATTGACTTCAGCTCGCTTAAAACTTCTCAATCTCTGAATTGACTACTGTAGGGTGTCGATTTGAGTGGTTTCGTGGCTGTTTGAGGCATCTCTGTTTCATCAGAGCTTCTAGCGTGAGTTGATTCTATCTTGGCGTGTCCTCAACATGTGTTTGTCATGCCTTTGACCGAGCGTGATCAGTACTTACATTGCACTCATGCTACCAGCGTGACCTTAGCATGAGTGAGCTAAAATGACATGTTTTGCACCAAATTTTGATTTTTTTAAGCTTGTTTCTTGAGTACAGCAATTGTCTAACTGTGGTTGACCTTGAAAGTGATTTTCAAGTCAAAAATTAAGCTTGATGTGCCTTGTTTTGGTCCACTTTGGGTAGCTCATGCTGGACTCACGTTGCCAGCATGACCACAGCGTGAGCCACAAAAACTTACAATTTTGACTCTGAAATCTAGAATTTTGGGGGCTAGAACTTGGAGTCGTCGACAATGAACCCTGAGGATGACTTGCACCTTGGAAGTCGGATAATTTCAACTCAATTTTGAGGCTTTTAGAGCTGGTCACGCTGTACTCACACTGCTAGCGTGACCTCAGCGTGACCACAACGTGAGTGAGAAAATGTTGTGCAATTTGACTTGAAATTTGAGTTCCTGAATGCTGAAACTGAAGTAGGAAACAGTGACCTTTGAGAATGCCTTGCACCCTCAGATTTGGACCACCTTGACTCGATTCTGAAGTTGTTGGAGTTATTCACGCTAAGGGCAAGCTAGCTTGAGTAAGCTAGTTTGAAAAGCTAGGTGTGAGCTCCATGCCTTAGTCAGATTTTGCTTCCCAAAAGTTAAACAGGCTCTGGGTTGTTCTCATTTTGAATTGTTAGGCCAAAATTAGTGGTGTTTCACCTATCACTAGTCCTCCAGAACGTTAGTGGTTACGAGTCATAGGTTGATGGACCCTAGCACCAGTTGGATAAATAAAAGACTAATAAAAGACCTGCAGGCAATGGTTGTTATGAGTGATCATGGTAACATTTCACATGCTACATTGAATGTGGATATGCTAGCAATCACATGGGCTATGTATATGATAGTATCGATTTGTGAGTCATATCACTAATAGCATATATTATGATTGGATTATGGTTGTGTGAGTCATGGATTGTTTAATGGTCTAGCATAGGTATGATGTCATGGGCATGATAGTGGAAAGGCGTGTGATGTGGTGTAATGAATAGATAATAGATTATGTCAAACTGTGGCTTTATCTATGATTGTATTATAGCTATCCATCCTCTTTGATAATGATGATGCCAATGTTATGTGTGATATGTGTGTGTTCATGAGTTGCTCTTAGCTTGTGCAAGACTAACAAGTAATGTAGGTTGCCTTGTACCCCACTCCTCTCCTCCGGTGCAACACTTGTGAATCATCTAGCAAGGGAAGTGTAAAGGCTTCCCACTCAATTGTATACTAACTTTCTTTAATTACAGGTGGAAGTCGCAAGAGCCCAAACAAGCATAGACAGGGAGAGTAAATGAGAGAAAATCCTTTAGGGCTTGGTTATTATATATTTCCATGTATGGAAATATGGCCTATTTATAATTTTATGAAACTCATTGTACTCTTATATATGTGATGATGATGTTTACATGTTTTTGTATCTTGTGAGAATAGTGCAGATTTTTCGTTTATGTAGAGATATTCCATTTTCTCATTGTAATGTATGTTTAGTTGTTGGTTTGGCATGGAATTTTTATGCAATTTGACCTTCCTTAATAGAACATATTTCTACATATCATTAGTTTTTAGCTTATCATGCTTTCGTTGTAAGATTACTAGTGATCCTAGGCATCACCCTGCCCTAGCTAAGATGGGGTGTTACATTGTAGTATGGGAGCTAGTTTACTCCGATGTTGTATGATGGTTGGGGTACTCATCCATTTGTGATTTTAAGTTATAGATATGTATAGTAGATGTGGTCATGATGCTGGTGGAATCCATAGATTAGAAGGACCTAATGATAGGCAAGAGCAGCCTCCTCAAACATCTAGCAATGGTTCTACAAATAGGCAACCAAATCTTATACAATAGCTATTACAAATCTTGCAACAACATGTTGCAACTAGTGATGCTCCCGTTCCCATGGTCAAGGAAGTGGGAAGTGGTAGTGGTAGTGGAGGCTCAAGAGAATCAAACAAGTAGCCTATCAATAGGGAACTAGTATAGCAGTTTTTGAAGTTGGGACCTCCTAAATTTGATGGCATTAAAGATCCTATTATAGCTACTGAATGGTTCAAGGAGTTACAAAAGGATTTTGATTTGATGGGCTACTCATTAGTTTAGCAGACTCGCTTGGTAATATATTAGTTAGTTGGTATTACCCGACATTGGTGAATGACTAAAGAACAAGCCAAGGGATGGACTGGCCAAGAGGTGGCATAGGATGATTTTTTGATATCTTTCAAAGCTCGTTATGTGTCTACCCAATATGCTCGAGCCAAGGAGGATGAGTTCTATCTTTTATTTCAAGGTAGTTGGTCTATGGTGTTGTATGATGCTCATTTCTTTGAGCTAAGTAGTTATGTACCACAGATGCAGATAGATGCTTAGGCACAAGCGAATAGATTTGTTTGAGGCTTGAGGTCATCTTTGAAGGATCACCTATTACCCCTTAGATTGATGTCCTATGATGCAGCTAGAGTAGTAGCCATGGATTTAGAGAGGAGTTAGCAAGAAGATACACTATGTAAAGAGAGGTCACAGGGGTGGAAGAAAGGACTGACATTTAGAGAGAGGCCTAGCCCCTTTGAGCAAGCTCGTGGACATGGAGGAGAGTGCCCAACACCTACTCATGGTCCTGCTATTGGAGCTAGTTGTAGAGCTATTGTTTGTTATAGATGTGGGTAGCCTAGTCATATGTAGAGGTATTGCCAGAAATATTTTGCATGCGGGCAGCTAGGGCATTGGGCTTGGAAGTGCCCAAAGCAAGTAGGCAATAGTGGAGGAGGCAGAGGCTAAGGACAATGACCTCTAGTTTAAGGTGAACATGGATTGCCTATTACTCCACCAGGAGGAGTGGACTAGAGGACCCAGGGACAAGTGTACGCCTTAACAGACCAGCCATTGGATGTGCAACCAAACATAATGATGGAAACAAGAGGTACAATTTTGGGCTTTATTATGTTGATTTTATTTAATCTAGATGCTAGCCATTCTTTTGTGGATCCTACAATTGCACATCATGTAGCTTTTGCATGTCATTCTCTTTCTCCTAAGTTGATAGTATCTTATGTTGGGGTCATGAAACTTGAGTTGATCATATGTGTATAGGTGTGGCAATAGAAGTAAAATGTGTGTAGTGGGTTAGTGATTTGCATGTTATGGATATTAGGGTATATGATGTGATTTTGCGGATGGATTGGTTGTTGTAGTTCAATGCTAGTTTGGACTATTGGCAAAAGCTTCTAAGACTACAATTAGTTAATGGTGCTCCAATTGAGGTACAAACTCATCCGAGGACTATGCGCCTAAATTTGGTCTCCTCTTGAGTGTATTGTAGGATGTTTAAAAAAAAAGGCATGAATGCTTTGTGGCTACAATATATAAAATAGATATGGTGGAGATAGATCAAATTCTTGTGATTCATAAATTCTCTGATGTATTCTAGTTAGAATTAATGGGTTTGTCATTGAGGCAAGAGATTGAGTTTGAGATCGAACTTAAACCTAGTATATAGCCTATTTCAAAGGCTCCACACAAGATGTCTCCTATAGAGCTAGCAGAGCTAAAGATTTAGCTACAAGAATTACTGGACAAAGGCCTTATTCGACCTAGTGTAACACCATGGGGTGTACCAATACTCTTTTTATTAAAAAGAAGGATGGGGGTTTGCAGCTATGCATAGATTACAAGTAGCTAAACTAGGTGATTGTGAAAAATAAATATTCTTTGCCATGCATTGATGACTTGTTTGACCAACTTTTGGTAGTTCATGTATTCTCAAAGACTGATCTCAAGTGTAGGTATCATCAAGTGTGGGTTCATGAACACGATGTGTCAAAGATAACATTTAGAACATGATATGGTCATTATGAGTTTTTGGTGCTTTCCTTTGGGTTGACAAATGCACTAGTAGTTTTCATGCACCTCATGAACAGTGCAATGTGACCATTCCTAGATCAGTTTGTGATTGTGTTCATAGATGATATCTTAGTATATTCTCCTAATGAGTAGTTACATGTAGAGAACTTGCGGACGGTCTTATATACTTTAAGGGTGTACCAACTGTATGCTCAGCCATCCAAGTGTTCATTTTGCCAGTTAGAGATTTAGTTCTTGGGACATGTGGTGTTAGGAGCTGGCATCTTTGTGGATCCTACAAAGATTGTAGTCGTTCATGATTGGCCTGTGCTGCAATCAGTGGTAGAGGTAAGAAGTTTCTTGGGATTAGCAGGATATTACCATAGGTTTTTGGAATATGTTTCTTGCATAGCATCTTCTTTGACTCAATTGTTGAGGAAGAAGGCTAAATTTAATTGGAGCCTAGCTTATTAGGCTACAATTGAAGAGTTGAAGCATAGATTGGTGACTACTCCAATGCTAATGACTCCTACACTAGGACATCCACATGATGTTAGTACTGATGCTTCATGGGATGCATTTGGTTGTGTGTTGACGTAGGATGGACTAATTGTGGCTTATACATCCCGTAATTGAGGCCACATAAAACTAGATGTCCTGTGCATGATCTAGAGTTGGGTGCTATGATATTCACATTGAAGATTTGGTGGCATTATACAGGGAGCGGGTTACTATTTGGACTAATCATAAGAGCCTCTAATATCTTATGAGTTAGCCACAATTAAACTTTTGACAACGTAGGTGGGTGGAGTTCTTTGTTAACTTTGATTTTACTATTAAATACAGGCCTAGAAAGACTAATAAAGTAGCAAATGCATTGAGTAGGATGATGAGTAAGCTTAATAGCTTGAGAATCCAATCAAATTTGGAGGAGTAGATACAAGAACAATAATGACATGATCCATGGTGTTAAGAATTGAGGTAATAGATCACCTCTGATGGACCACTCTCTATGGATAATCATGGAGTGTTATGGAGGGATGGTCGAGTATGTGTTCTAGAAGCTCTATGAATTTAGTTGATGGATGAGGCCCACATGAGTAAATACCAAATACATCTAGGTAGTCAAAAGATGTACTAGAGTTTACAATGGATGTATTGGTGGCTTGGTATGAAGAGGAATGTAGGAGAGTATGTGTCTCGATGTTTAATTTGCCAACAAGTGAAGATAGATCATTAGAGGCCTGAGAAATATTACATTGCCATGATATTCTTCAATGGAAACAGGATGCCACTATTATGGATTTCATTATTGGTCTTCTGTGGGCTCACAGTGGTCATGTGCTATATTGGTAGTTGTTGATTTGTTGATAAAGTCTACTCATTTCCTTGCCACACAAGCATCAATGAGTGTAGTAGAAACTACATGTCTCTTTCTTCTAGAGATAGTGCAATTGCATGGTGTGCCACAATGGATTATTAGTGATAGAGATGCTAGTTAAAAAAGGTAAAGTAACGTTGACTTATGCACGTGACATATGTAAAAGAGAAAAGGCCTTTGCATTATGATAACATGCATTATGTTTATAAGTATTAACAAAAAACAAAAACACCACCACCATCTTTCTTTTGTTGTGTGCACCATGTGTGAGCATTTGGGTTTCGAGTTTCTATTTTCACATGAACAGAAATAGATTTCCAATTTCTTCTTCTTTGTTTTGCCCTCATTTTCTTCCATTTTTCATCCTTTTCCTAGAATTTCAGTATTGTGAATGACTTTTGCTTGCTCTAAACCTGGATTTGGGATTGTTGCAATCATATCTATGTGGGTGTGGAATGTGTTTGGAGCAAAACAAATTCTTGCCAGATTTTTGAGGGTTTTTTTTGTGTATTTTGGTCTTTTTGCCCAAAAAATTTTAATTAGTGGGTTGTGTTTACCTTTTTCCTATATTTTTGTGCTGGATTAGTGTATATGATCATGCAATGTAACCATGTAGGGCAAATAGCTCAAAGATTAAGCTTGGACATGTTATTTTACATATTTTTTGAAATTGTATGGTTTTGGTTACAAATTGTTCGTTAAGATATATGTGATGTATGGTATAATGTGGACTTGTGGAATATGATATGTGATGTTGATGAACTTGGTATGCTTTGAATATTATATTTTTGAGGCCTATTATGATGCAACCGTTTTTGGGAGTTTTAATCATTCTTGGCCATAATTAAATATTATTAATTATTATTTTAGTAATCAAACTTTGGATGTGCATAACTTTGCTTTCAAGAGTCCGATTTAGGTGAACTTAGTATCATTGGGATTTTCTTGGGAAGTACTTTTTAATCGCAGAATTAGTTTTTCTCTTTGGGCATATATCATTTTGAGGGTTATTATAGCAGTCATTTTGTGGAATTACATGTCGTGCTAGAAATTTGGTTGTGGTGTAAAAGTTTGTTTTGTTGAATCATGGTATTGTTTTCATGGAATGAATGTGAAGGCTAGGTGTAGATATAGGTGGTCATGTTATGTTTGTTTAAAGGTGTTGTGCTTATGACATGTGTTGGCTTAAGCAAGCTAGAATGTGCACATGTCATCTCAAGGACACTTGTGGTGGTCGTTGGTGGGTGGTGCTATCATGAGGGTGTGGATTGATTGGTGATGAGGCACCATAGACGTAGTATGGATTGACCCCCACTTTGATGCATCGGTGAGGTTCCTATCTTAGCCCTCATCTTGAGAGTGGGAGAATGTAGGTGTGTTCGTCCTTACGGTTGGTACGTGACATAGGTGTGTTTGTCTCTATTGCTAGTCCTCTAGAAAGCTAGTGGTTGCGGGTCACAGGTTAATAGACCCTAGCACCAGTTGGATAAAAGAAAAGACTAATAAAATATCTTAGGCAATGGATGTTATGAGTGTTCATGGCAATGTTTCACATGCTACACTGAACGTGGATATGCTAGCGACCACATGGGCTATGTATATAATAGTATCGGTTTGTGAGTCATATTGCTGATAGCATATGTTATGATTAGATTATGATTGTGTAAGCCATGGATTGTTTAATAGTCTAGCATAGCTATGATGGCATGGGCATGATAGTGGAAAGGCATGTGATGTGGTGTAACGAATAGATGATAGATTATGTTGGGTTGTGGCTTTATCCATGATTGTATTATAGCCATCTATCCTCTTCGATAATGATGTTATGTGTGATATGTGTGTGTTCATGAGTTTCTCTTAGCTTGCATAAGACTAACAAGTAATGTAGGTTGCCTTATACCCCACTCCTCTCCTTGAGTACAACACTTGTGAACCTTCTAGCAGGAGAAGTGTAAAGGTTTTCCACTTAGTTGTATATTATAGGTGGAAGTCGTAGGAGCCCATATGAGCATAGAGAGTGAGAGTAGAGGAGGGAAAATCTTTCAGGGCTTGGTTATTGTATATTTCCATGTTGATGAGTGACTAAGTACCCCTACACCCAACCATACGAATCACTAAGGCATTACACATGATTTGGTCGAATTCTGTGGACTTATGGTTATCTAATGCACTAGCTCTTATAGGAAGTGAAATGGGCGTTGAGAACATTTGTTGTCTTCCCAACTACACTTGTGAGGCTCAAAAGGGTATGGTTTAAGTGTAATTAAGGTATATGATTTTTATCATTTTATGTTTTATAGATGTAATTGCCTACAACAAGAATGAAGAGTAGAGTAACTTAGAATCTAACTTCTTTACTGCCTATCTAGCCTAACACAAGTAACTGCCCCACTTTCCTAGACACATCCTGAACACTTATAGCACTGCTGAGCTACCAAATGTTAAGCGTTGTTGGGTTACCAAGTACTATATGAATGCTTGAAGTGGTCATGCTTGCGTTCATTAACTGCTGGAAATAAATTGGTTAATTCAAATGCATTAAAACAAAGAGTAAGAAAGTAAAGTGCAATAAAGAAAATATTAAGTTATTCTCAGTGCTGCAAGGATTGCCAAAAGAGTTCATTTTATTCTCGTCACACTGCTACGCTCAGGTACATCAATGCACGAACAAAGAACTGTACATACTTAGACTCCTTCTACGAGCACTCGGAAAATATTTTAACTTTGAGGAAAAGAAACGGCAAAAGCTTCGCTACTCTGACTAAGAATGACCAAAACCAATTCAAAACTAGAGCCTAGGCACAGTATTTATAAACTTGGGTTGATGTTGTGTACACGACATCGCAACTGGACCCTGACGTCTCATACGCAACGTCGCGACCAACACCAAAAGTGCATTCATCACATGTATAGGAATATGGCCTATTTATAATTGTATGAAACTATTTGTACTCTTATATATGTAATGATAATGTTTATGTGTTTTTGTATCTTGTGATAATAGTGTAGATTTTTGGTTTATGTAGAGATATTCTGTTTTGTCATTGTAATGTATGTTTAGTTGTTGGTTTAGCATGGAATTTTTATGCAGTTTGACCTTCCTTAATAGAACGTATTTCTACACATCATTAGGTTTTAGCTTATCATGCTTTTGTTGTAAGATTATTAGTGATCTTAGGCATCACCTTGCCCTAGCTAGGGTGGGGTGTTACATGGGGCATGTGCAAAGAAGATTAGATGATGAGCCTGTTAAACAAGTTGGCTATGTCGCTATTCTAGGAAAGCCACCAAAAGGAGGACCAAAAAGGAAATGGGGAAAAAAGATTGAAGATGATTTGAATAAATTGCAAATAAATAAAGATTTGACTCTTCATAGAGGCAAATGGCAAAAAGTAACTCATTTAAGTGACACCATTTTTTTTGTGATAAGGTTTGGATGGTGATGATGGTGTTTCTCTTTGGGAGGTGGAATGCAGGGAAGAGGGGGAGGAAAACAATAACAATGGCTTTAGTACTTGTTATTTAGATGATGATAATATAAATCTAGGAATCGATTAAATGTTTCAATATACTTGTTCTAAATATTTCATTATAGTTGTTTTATCTATAATTGTCGTGATTAATCAGTATTTAAAGTTTTGCTATTAAATGTTATGTTTTCAAAAACTTTGCTTACCATAAGTGAAGATCCTTAAAGCTATCATAAGTGAACATATGTAACAATGATGTGTTAGCTTAATGTTAAGACTTTTGCTTTAGAAGCTATTAGCATTAGTTAGTAAAAGTTTCTTTTCCAAGATATAATAATCCATAAAAGAAGTGTTCAAAGAATACACCATGCTGCAACATAACAAGCTTTTGTAATTTCAAATCAAAGATAGAAAACAGATTTTTTTTCCACTGAATTGTTTTTGTTTAAAAAAATAGGAAGCTTTCATTCCTAGTAGCATTTCACTTCTAGAATTTTTGTATAGCTGTTATAGCCGTCCTCGTTTGTCGAGGGGGTGAATTTCAATAAAACAAGGTTTAAAATACCGCTTGCATCTGCGTTAATTAGTCGCCTGATGCACAAAATTGCAAATGGGCTGCCCCTCGATATCACACAAAAATACCAGCCCTTCCACCTGCACCGTTTTGAATTTGATCTTCTCAAGCAGGACCGCATACTGACTCTGTCATTTTATAAAATTCAAGTGACCGGGGATTGCAAGAACATGGAATTCAATCGACTCTGGAAGGCCAAGCAGTTGCAACCAATCGTGTAACGAAAATTCTGGTAGCGCGCACAAAAAAAAAAAAAAAAAAAAAAAAATGGGGAAACCATTAACAAAAATGTAGTGCAGTTGCAGAGGAGGGGTCCTGCCAGGGCTGTTTGCAGCATTTGGAGAAGCTTCACAACAGCAGTGGCGGCGGCAGCAGCAGCAAGGCATTGAGGACAGGTTGCAGGCACCCACAACAATTTAATATTGATGTATTTATGGTATAAGAATTTAAATCAGTATGAAATGTCTGGAACCTGGTTCAAAATGCCGCGAATGCTCTGCCACTGAAAATTTATACGCCTCCGAATGCACTCACATTGATCCCCTCTGCCTAACATGCGGCAAAGCCCTAGCCTCCCAGGGGCACAGGTGCCCGCAGTGCAAAAAACCGCTGGAAGGGTTGATGAGGGTTTGTTTCTTTCCTTTAAAATGTGTGTTTTTAAAATTTTATATACAGATAGTTCTAGATTGAGGAACCTTATAGAAAATTTCAGAGAGAAATCCAGAACCAAGGATCATGGGCCTCAATGCTCATCCTGTAGAGTAGATGAATCAGCAAGCAAAAGGTTAACCTCTTCCAGTGACTGTGACAGGATGCAACTCAACTTGAAACACAAACATGATATGAGATGAAATGAGATTTATTATGTTTCAATGGATTTTGAAATGAGATGAAATGAAGCTTTATTATGTTTATTGAAGAGATATTATATTTTCATGAAAAATAAAGATAGATTCTACAATTTTCATGAAAAATAAAGATAGATTCTACAAATGAGGACATCAAAAATAAATGATAGATTTTTTGCTATAATATTATAATGCTGTCTTAAATAAACAATAAATTTTTTTGTATTATTAACTTAATTTTTCTAGATTTATATAATTTTTATATATTCTGAATGTTTTTGTGAACGTCTACAATCATAGACTGAGGATCTACTCTGGGTTCAATATAATATGAATTCAAGTTTACAATATATTAACCATTCACACCGATATTTAAAATGCAAAGGCTTTTAATTTTTCAAGTTTTTATTTTTTATTTTACCGACAAATTTTGGGTTTTGTCGGTACATGGGTTTTTAAAAATTATCCTGTTTACTTGCATTTTTTGGAATTTAATTTTATACCTAAATATACATAGTTTCAAACATAAAGAAAGACATTAAACTTGTTGGTATATGGGTTTTTAAAAATTTTTCTATGTTTTACTTTGATTTTTGAGAATTTAATTTTATCCTAAATATACATCGTTTCAACGATAAAGAAAGATATCTGCTTTGGATATTAATTCTTAGTTGGAGCCCATCTGTATAGCTGGGATAAGGATAGCAAAGCTAGGATGATGATAAGCACTTTTTTGCTTTATGATAAGTCCCTTCAAATTTACACTTTTGATGCAATTTTAAATTTGTTATGAATAGCTAAAGTTTTGTTTGGACATTATTTGCAGAAATTTCAGCTGAGACTATGTCGTGAAGAGGATACTCAGAAGTTCTTGGCCAAACTGCCTGATCGAGTGAATCCGTTCACAGATACGAACATAAATCCCACTGAATCTTTGGAAAAGAGGAAAGAAGTTCAGTTCTTTGATGAGATGATGAAGAATGACGATTGGGTTTTTTACAAGGACGAGACGGCACGGAAACTGGTATGCATAATTTCTCCGTTGATTATGGATGATTTGGTTTGGAACCCGTAAGCAAGGACTCTGGTGATAGGATTATGGGTTCAATTTCTACTTTTGATGTAAATGAGTTCTGTTTTGTATTGCAACTCACATTAACAACAAAATTTGAATGTCTGAATTTCTATTCAACTTTTGCGCCAACTCGAATTATAAAAGTAGCATCTTAGTCATTTTTTATTTTTGGTTCTTATTGATTTTTCCCTTGCAGAGGTCCAAGTTTTTCAAGGATGCTGATGCTGTTGTTCTTGAAAATTCCAAGCGTGAAGCTAAATGGGTAGGAAATAAAGTAGCCATAGAAAATATTTATATGCTGCAGTTCCAACCAGATGCTTCTAATGGCTTGTCCAAATCTCTCTGCATCTATCCCATCGAAGCCAGGTAATTTATGTTCTCTGTCCAAGTAAGAGTGATGTTTTTATGTTTGTTACCCAGAACGCTCGGTAAATTTCTTAATAATAATTATGATTATCGTAGCCTTGTCCCAACAAAATGAGGTTCGCTAAATGATGTTTTCATGTATATTTCGACTGTCCAATAAATCCAGTTTCAGTTTCAGCAGTTCAGATGGCTTAAAATGCTTCATTAACAGTTTCAGTCCTCTGTCATTATACCTTAAATGTAGATCAACGCCTAATTACCAGTGTAGCCATTACTGAGTTGGCATTAGAATTTACAAGCACAGTTCAAATATATGCTTTTATGATGTTTTCTTTCTAGCTAACAATTGAAGATTCCTGATCCATTTCAAACTCACAATGTTTTATTTTTTAAAGAATTCTTAAAATTTTTCAATCGACTGTCATGGAACATCTCGTTGTTTTATTGTCGTGAGATGTAAAGCGATCATGCCGTTTTTTGTAATTTTAAATTGTTTATTCATGCATTTATTATTTGATTTATCTCTGAAGAAGATTATTTGAAGTCCTAAATTTGTGGTACGGACATTCTCATGTAGGTATGACTTCAGTTTACAATCAAAATGTCCCATATATAGTGTAGAAGAAGTTGAAGCTGCTGTGAATGCTCGGGCTACATGGATGAAGAAACATGTTGCTGCAAAAATGCAGAAAAATCTAACTGATGTTCCTGAACTGTCTGGTCCTGAATGGGACGACGAGCAACCAGAGGGGAGGAGAAGAAGAGGTGACCATGACAGTGATGATGAGGAAGATGATGACATTCCTCCTGAAGAGTTCAGAATCAATGAAGGTATGTGTCATTGTTCTCCATTCTATGGGTTCAATTAGTGGGTTTAACGATGTATTTATTGACGTTTACGTAGAATTTCATTCTTTTAATTAATTATTCGAGTGAAATTATTTTCAGGTCAGGAATTTGAAGAGGATCTTCAAGATGATGAGGGATTGGAAGATTCAACTGATCCATCTGAATCAGAGGAGGAGGAAGTTCCTTCAGATTATTCAGTATGCTGTCAACTTTCGATAACAAACTTTTGGTATCCAATCATGATATTCGGTTTCGTTTGTTATTGTTTTTAACCTCTACAACATCTCCGACAATAATCAGGTCAGAACTGGTATTTTAAAAATATCTTCGCTAGCGTGTGAGAAGCCAAGATGGAGAAATCTGGCTTTGATAGGAGGTCATCATCTTGGTACCTTTATTCTATCATCATGGTTCAACCCATTAAGGTAGGTGTAGGAGGCCTTGCTCTTGATAATTAACCACTGCATGCCCTGCTCTTTTCTGAATGACTTACAACTTAAAATAAAAGCTTATTAGTTTCCATAGTATAATGTTTAATAAGCACCAAATTTTAAGGTATACAGATTTACATAATAAAATTCCACATAATAATGGCTCCTAATCTATGATAAAGTTTAAGATTATATATTACTTAAGGGAAGTTTAATTAATTTTGTCTGACCCAAAGGATATATTAAAGATCATTGCTACCGCTGAGGAGAGATTCATAATAAGGCTAGCATCCATACGTTAATTGCTGCAAAAAACTTCCTCATTGGAAAATGAGGGTCATTATTACCCAAGACATTTGGCTTATTAAAGTACCAATCTTAACCAGCAGCCTTAATTCATTAGCATAGATATAAGTTTGAAAATTGCCCCAAGCAAACATATTTGGTAAGTCACAGGGTTGGTTGTTTTCCTATCAATACTTTTTAATAAATTTGGTAATCACAGGATTTTCTTCTGCACAGAAATAATTTTTGTTTTGCCATAGGTATGCGGTTGTAAAAACCAAAACTAGACAATATGTACCCTTAGTACACATCGCCAGCATGATACTTTGGTAAAAGTTATTTAATAAAACAACAAACATAGCAGTGCCGTAACGGTAAGTCAAAGCCGTAACGTATTGCCTGCGAAGCAATTAGCTTACCAGCCTAGTTACACTCTTATTGGCAATTGGAGTAGGAGGGGTGAAGGGACACAGTCTTTAAAATACAATCCAGATGCTCATTTTACGATAGTTGCTGTGGGACAGCCTAATCTCTAAGGAGTCAAACTCTGACCCTTGTTTAAAAAATTGGAGAAATTACCAAGTCATTGCATCACAGTTGTTGCAAATTGGTTTTGTTTTGTACAAGGTTTATAGCTTGCAGAAGATTGGAGACTTGCAGAAGATTGGAGACATTACTCTGAAAATATATTTGCAGATATTTAAGATAGTCAATAATTTTTTTTTTTTGGTAGCTGGAAGCCAAATTTATATACTGACAAGTACTCATTTGCTACTCTATTTACAATTTTTTTTAGTCATCAAGGCGTACTCCTGTGGTTATGGATAATGGTTTTCAGTGTTCACAAAGCAGGCCTTTTTAACCTCCCTACTTGTCTTTGCCTTTTACATTTGAGGTTCTTGATCCATATCTACTATCATCCTTGTACGGGAAGGTTCATTGTGTATTTATTTATCTGGCACCATAGCCTGAACATATGTTTCTATTGTGCCCTGAACTTGGCATGTGTCTCAACATACTTGTTGAGATCAAACCTGTTACTTGCAAATCACAAATTGCATGCTCTAACCAAATAAGCTATGCCTCATTGACAATTTCCTAAGAAGGTTTAGGATCATCACTGGTAGCTTCAATGCTCATACTGCCAAGTAAGGTCCTGGGAGGGTTGGTAGAGGAGTAAATGCTAACCATTTTGAGTACTGCACCTAGGTTTGGACCCATTTCTTCCAATGTGAGAAAGAAGCGCCTTACCATCACTTTAAATAATGGTCGCTACTTTCCTAAAAGGGTTTATTTAGTGTAAATAAATTTTTTATTTCCTAGTTCTGATAGTTACTGAAATTCTATATACATTTAATTTAATTGTCAGTGTTATTTTGTACTTTGAGAAACAGCATTAGTCTGGTTTGAAGAACACTTGCACAATATGACTCTGTATTTTATGTATTGGAGAGTTCTTCAATTAGGATTTGCCTTCTGTATAAAGTTTGTTTTGCACTAAAAACCAAGACCAGTTAAAAATTTCTACATTAAAATTATAAAAGAAATACAAAAGCATATATATGTTCAAAGCAGGGACTGGCATTTCGAGTGATGGTAAGGTGCTGGTTTCTCAAGTTGAAGACCTTGGTTCGAGCTTGGGCGTAGCCACTCAAAGAGGTTAGGCTTTCGTTCATCTACCAATCATCCTCGAACCCCACTTAGTGGGATGAGCACTGTAGCTCCGGGTGATGATTGTTTTATATATATGTTTAAAGGAGAAATATGGAAGCATTATCATATAGATTTGTTGATTTATGAATTCTTGCTAAGTTAATAACATGGGTTCAAATGAATGGAGATTCAATGTGTTAGTACATTTCATTTGCTATTACAACCCTTTTAGATCATGATCATAAGGTTAATTGCTTAGTTACAATGATCATGATCAGCAGAAACATAGTTTGAAGAATGTGCAATTAATCGATGTTTTTCTCTATGGTAATCATAATGAATCACCTATCAACCATTGATTATTCTGTGTGCAATAATATGACTTCTTAAAGAAGGCAGCCAATTTTTCAAGCAGGTGATCCAGAAAGAAAATCCAGCATGTTCATTATAAGTAAGTTTCATCTTTCAAAGAAGTTGTATTGAATTTGGATCTGGATTCCCCTGCTCTGACTTGGGATAAACACTACGAGAAAAAGGATGACTTTATTTGAGCCACACCTCCCTCATTGTGCCTTGTAATCGCTCCCTAAACCCTGGTTATGGCTGCACTTCATTTTCCCTTTGCAAGTAAATAACAACTTTGTACAATATTTTTCACACATTAATTGTTAATTCTTTTAACTTATGCACATATTTTGAACGAAAAGTAATCAAAATGAAATTTATCATATATCTAACAATCCATGGATCGCACTTCATCAAAGAAATTTTTCACAAATTGTCTTGTTTTTTAACCTCAAATTTGCATTATCGTTTTCCTCTGTGTTTTGGAGATCGAAAACGCAGATCGGAGCATCTATTATTTAGCTTCAGTCTCTTTTGATTTTCTAATGAATGATACTTTTACTAACATATGTTCATATGTATCTTGTACTGCATCTTTGTGTGGTTTAATGAAATATTTTAAACTTGCAGGATGAAGAAGAAATGTCAGAAACTGGAAAGGAGACAAAAAGACTATTAAAGGAAAGCAAACAACGCAATCAATTAGAAGATGAAGTGGAAACACGAGATAAGGTTTGTCATTTTTTTGGTCTTTTATTATTATTTTAGAGTTAGAAAAAAAAACACTATTTAGGAATGGCATTTTTTAAAAAGGGATTTCAATATTTATTATACTAGATCTTCTGATTTTTTATGAATTACACTATGTTGTAAAAACTGATATAATCTTCACTTAAAGATCAATCCATATATTTTGACAGAGATTGGAGCCCACATGCATTTTATCAAATGTTTCAGTGGAGATTGTTTATTTTATAAAAATAGTTGATTAAAGGGGGAAAAGTTGGTTTTTGTGCGTGTGTCTTGAGCCTCTTGTTGATCAATATCAGCACCCTTTTGTTCCTTCTGTGCTATTATAATGGATTTGCACTGGTTTTTGTGTGTGGACATCTTTTTTTCTTTCTCTTCGTCTTCTTCTTTTTTTTTCTTTTGGTGTTAGAACCTGAAACCTTTGCCTATACGTAATATTTTAGTAGAACATACCTCAAGTAACCTGTTGCTTGCATAATACTTGTCAGACAATAAGCTAACAATCATTGTTGATTGACATTTTTGATAGAAATGATATAATATTCAGGTTTCAACGTTGAAAATAAATTAAAGGTTTAGATTAGGTTTTAACCCTACACCATAAATTCAGTATTTATATGATTTGAGGTGATAATCAATGAGGGATGCTCACTTGATTAGAGTTTGTGGCTCATGGTTTACATGGTAGAAATATATATTCAAGGGTTATAGCATCACATATAGGCAACATGGTACATTAAGAATTATAAATGAATATAACAATGCTTTAAGTGCAACTCAAAGTGGTAACCTCTTGCCCAACAGGACAATGAGCTAACCAGCTAGCCACTTTGATCACCTACCACTAGCATAAACACTATAAGAAGACAAAAGGATGACCTTATTTGAGCCACACCATCATTGTGCATTGCAATCACTCCTTGAACCTTGGTTATGGTACACTTCTTTCTCGCCTTGCAAGTAAATAATAATTGTACAATATTTTTTCTACATAAATTGTTAATTTTTGAACTTCATATGTGTATTCTAAATGAGAATTAACTAGAATGGTATTTATCATGTATTTAACATTCAATGGGTTGTGCTTCAACAAAGAAATTTTTAACAAATTGTCTTGCTTTGTAGCCTTGGAATTTGCATTATCAATTTTCTTTATATTTTAGATACTAGATTCATATATTCGTATTTTTTTTGTAATGCATCCTTGTTTGTGGTTTAATGAAATATTTTAAAATTCCAGGAAATGATGGAAGCTAGAAAGGAAGGCAAACAACCCAAACAATTAGAAGTGGAAACACAAAATAAGGTTTATCATTTTTCGGTCTTTTATTATTAGTTTATATAGTTAGAGAAAAATACAATGTAGGAATGCCATTTTTTTAAAAAAATGAATATTTATCGTACTTCATGATAGCCCCCAAAACATAGCCAACACAATACTTTAGTAGAACTTAGGCAAAACATAAAGGTGCCTCAATTTGTCCCAAACTAGCAACCTCTTTATAATCTTAAGGTAATGAGCTAACTAAAATGGTTAATTTGCATTTTTAAATGATGATGTAATATTTAGGTTTCAATGTTGAAAATAAATTAAAAGGTATATCATGATCTAAACATGGATGTAATAAAATACTTTAGTTTTAATTTTAGGAATGGATTAAAATATGTTTATTCCAAAAGAACAAAAACTATAAACATATAGGAATGGATTAAAATATGTTTATTCCAAAAGAACAAAAACTATAAACATATATTTGACATTAATTTGCTTAAATAAGGATATTTTAGCCAAAAGAAATGATTGAATGGAAAAAGTTGAGGGCACTTCAAAATGATATCAAAATAAGCTGGCATAGAGATTGGAGAAGCCTTTAAAAGCTTGAACCCTAATTTTCTTAAGGAGTGTGTACACAAGAAAATATCTACTTAGGTCTTAAGCCCCTTAACCTAGGTCTAAATAATTTTTTTTTGAGTTTTTTTGGAGAAAACGTTAGGCTTTATTATAAAAATGGAGAGGATTTATAAATGGAGACATGCCACATAGCAACCCAAGACCCACGTGTATACATCAGGGTAGTCATTGTTGCAGGTGGCGGCCAAGGTGGGAGAACGTTTGAATCCCCAAAATCGGAGAGATGGAAGGTTAGGAGGCCATCATAGACTGTATGGCCCCCATGTTACGCCCGGGCACGTAACCCACAAATAGCAGCAGCAACCTAGAAAGACATGCCTAGAAACAAGCATGTCCAAGCAGAGTCCCAATCCCTGTTTTTAGGCACCTCTTGCTCCATGCGCTCGTGTCCTCCCCTGGTGATGGGCCGTCATGCGCCAACAGTTGTGTAATCAGTGCCTACCTTGCCTTTGCTGGTTCCGCCTTAATACTTCCTTCCTCTTGCGATCATGTCCCTGTCTGTGCGTCCCCTGCATGAGATTGGATGTCCCCACAGTTCCATCCCCCCCTCCTCTCTTTCAGATGTACCAGCCTGCCGTCCCTCCCTGAACTAGAACTGAGATATCGTTGGACTGACCATTGTTGAGGCCTCCATCGCATCCCGCCAGAGAGCCAAGATAAGCCCTGCATTCCATCCCAGACTGTTATACAAATTGCTTGATAGCATATAGCCAACACAATATTTTAGTAGGACTTAGGCAGCCCATAAAAGTGCCTCAATGTGTATCCCAAATTAACAACCTATTGCCTCTTGAGGTAATGAGCTTACAAAAATGGCTGATTTACATTTCTAATAGAAAGGAGGATGTAATATTTAGGTTTTAGTGTTGAAAATAAATTAAAAGGTATATCATGATCTAAATATGGATGTAATAAAATACTTTAGTTTTAATTTTAGCATGGATTAAGACATGTTTATTTCATAAGAACAAAAACCATAAACATACATTTAACATTAATTTCTTTAAATAAGAATATTTAAGGCAAAAGAAATGATTGAATGGAAAGAGTTGAGAGTACATGAAAATGATATCAAAATATGCCAACATGGAGCCCCAACTTCCTCAAGCACATTGTATACAAAAAAACCTCTATTTAACTTAGGGCTTGAGTCCCTTAAACCAAGTTCGAAATATTATGAAGTGTTATACAAATTGCTTGATGGTAAAGTTCATAAAATCAAGTTTAGTTGTAAAATCCATTAATTTAAATACGTGGATATCATGAAAAGTGAATTTAATTTTTCTAAGTTGGGCCTTGTATTAGTTTAGAAGTTTAGTTGTTGATGCAAGGAAAACTTAAAAATAGGTAATCAATAAAAGCATTGTGGACTATTCAATTAACATGAAAATATAGCTATAATTCGAAGGTTTAATTTTAAATTTAAGCTTAGTAAGCAATTAAACAGCTATGATCATGCATGCAATAATCATGATCATAGTGCCTTTATCATGATCATGATTATTGCATGATCTAAAAACTATGAGCCATATTTTTACTCGTCCTAGGTTGACATGTGTTAAGTCAAACTTGTATACTATGCTTCACTGATGAATTCATACCACAGTATTGGATAAACTTGCTTCATTGATGAATTCATACCATACTATTGGATAAACTTGGATGAGTTTGATAATGGTTAAAGATAATGTGCAACATGGTGTAGAGGCTTATTTTATGCTATGAGATAAAAGTATTTTTAAGGTGGCAAATGGATGATACAGCTGTTGAAATGCTTGATGTTTATATGATTAACAAGATGAATACTATAAATTTAACATGAAAGTAATATTAAAGAAACGTTTTAAACTATAATTCATGATTTTTAATTAGACTTTTAAATTTGCAATTTCTCATTGTTTTCCAACATGATTGTACCGCAAAACTCACTTATGGCCATTTTCACATACTTTTAAAGTTTTTTGTACCTTCAAATAAACTGTTCAAATTATCCAAGTCTTGAGAAACATGACTAAATAGTTACATTCTAATTTCTGCATTCATTTCTGGTTCAGTTTCATGTTCTAGGGGTTTGCAAAATGAAGAGCTTATTGCAATGAAAAAAATGAGAATTTCTATATCTTTACTTCCTAGTTAATTGATTATGGTATTTTTTATTAACCCCCGAAAAAGGTGGTGGGCACAAAGAGAAAAGAGGCACGTGATGTGACTGGTGAAAAAAACCCAAAAAAATGCAAGAAAATTAGTCAAGCTGAAATAAGCTTAGAGGCTTTTAAAGAAGAACTTTTGATGGTCCTTGATAAGGAGCGGCCAACAAACGGAAAAGAAATAAAAGAAATTCTACCAAAATATGCAAAACTGGTAAGTATATTTTCTTATCATCAATATTTTAAACAATTTTATTTTTGAAATTCAATAAAACAATTTCTGATTGGCTCATTTGAGAGAATTTATGGTGCCGAAACAACATTTGCACATCTTATATGGTGTTTTAATGTATTTATATCATTTTTTATTTTACTTTGCAGGTTTCTCAAAATGACTTGAAGATAGCTATGAGGGAGGTCATGGTTAAAAAGAATGATAATTTTTTTCTGAAGTGAGATATCTTCGCCGGATCGTCATGGTCTTATGAATTATGGGATGCCTACCAAATGTAAATTGCATATCTAATAATAATTTTTTTCATTATTCGAAAAATGTCAAAATACAATTTGGCCACCTTTAACATAGAAGATTTGAGCCTACATAGATTTAAATCAAAATTTCTGTGTAGTGCTGTACTTAGCTACGGTGCCAGTTCCACTCATTCAACCCATTTTGTTAAGAGTAATTTGATTAACAAAGAAGCTTTTGGCAATGAAATTCAAAGATTCTCTGCCATCCTTGTACAAGAAAAACCAGAAAGAATATTTTCATAAAGATGGGACATTTTCTTTATTTTCGAATTGCGAAGCTTAATAGAATCATATACGTGGGATTTGCACTTCCATGTTGTCAATCAATCTAACTTCACCAAACCATGCAGCAACACAAATCACAGCAGAATATTCTATTCTTTCAACTGTCTGCAGAGTTAACCGGTCAACAACCTGGCAAAGATGAAGATAAATAGAGAGAACATTACACATTTGCACAATCATGCTCTTACCAATTAAATATAACCAAAATAAAATGCGGTAAGTCTGATGTTCATAGAATGATTTAGTCATTGGAAATATTTGATCAATACTACTAACCAGTTTAGGTACATTAAAGACATGTTTGGTTGGTTGCATCTGTACATGTTAAATCTATGTAAACTTAAGGTGAAATTTGAAAAAGAATAATAATAATAAAACAATAGAAATGGGTGTATCTCATCTGCAAAAAACTATATAAAACCAAACAAATTTTTAAATATGAGAAGTGGGGTCCACAAACGCAATATTAGAGATTCGTGCAACCAAACGCCCTGTAAGGAACTTTCACTGGGCTTTGCATAAACACTAATTTTGCAAACAAGCTTGGGATTACAAAGGTTCAGTCGCTAGTCTTGCAAATGTAAGCAATATTTGCCACTGAAAAACATGCTGAATTGCATCAACTTTCACTCTTTCTTGGGCGGGTGTTTCTACTTTTAATTATGTACGAAGTGATTTTTTATATATTACCTATAAAGTTGCTTCATGATGATAAACACTCATTTGTTCAAGAATATATTATACAGTAAAGAAATTACGGGTGTGGTTTCATGCGTTGTACATAAACTAATTGAAGTTTTCATAAAATCCTATTTCAGTTGAGAATAGACAATAATGGTCTCACCAATAATAATGTTCTTACCCATAATGTAAAGTTAACAATTGCAGAGTGTTATGATCAATAACTTTCAATAAAACTATATTTGATGAAGCTTAAAACTGACCTCAACATAGTCTATCTTGCCATCAGACTCGCTTATAGCATCCAAAATCAATTGTTTAAGATGTCGGGTATTTGTTTCCCCTTTTGAAACTGCATCTTTGGCATCCCTCAATGATCTACTTATTGACAATGCCTGAAACACAACAACATAGTATGTAACATCCGCAGTTTCTATATGTAAATGACAAAATCTTAAGGAAAACACACGTGACAGAGCCATAACATGCTAGTAAATATAGAGGTTCACAGAAAAGAGAGCATTACACCATTAACTTAAACTGGTTTGTACTGCATTGTTGACATATTAACAAATCCACATCCTAAGTGTTTATAACATATTATGTAAAGCACAAGTTAATATCATGGGATTTTCAGATTGACTGGTGTAAGAAAAGGGTCATCATTTGGAGTTTCAATGCCGACTAGTTTAAGAGTTTTATAAAAAAGAAATCCAGTTGGGCTATATTCTTCACGTCAATCAAGCTAGATCATCCTTGCACTTGTCATTTAGAAGCTATAAGAATGTAATGATTCTATAAAGACTAGAAAACAAACCTTCAGACGGTCTTCGTGTGAAAGATTCAAGTTCCGTGAGCTCAGTGCAAGCCCATCTAAATCTCTAACTATTTCAGAACCAATTATCTCCACTGCAAAGTCTAGATCATGAACCTGCAATGCAATAATAGCACCTTAAACATCAATCAATTATGAAAATTACAACTCAAGCTCTTTAAGCTTGAGAGACTTTAAACATGAAAATCATATGTTAAAGAGCGAACTATTTTGCAGCGTAAAATGCTGTGACTTGAACAATTTGTGATGTGAAATGACTGAACAAAAAGAGAAATTTTTGAGGTTCGGATGAAGTAAATTGGGTACGATTTCTCATGAACTTAAGGCAGAGATCGCCAATGCAGAGACATTTAAGGGCCCACGTTGCTAAGGAAGTTTCTTTTTCTGAACAGTACTCATAATGAGGTGGTCAGAAACATTATAGCAGACAAAGATAATTTAACTTTTTATACCCAAGTGGCTATGTTTTCACGTTACATTCAGGCCAAATTCAAATTAGTTAATTAAGAAAAACCCTTAACTCCATAGACAATCAATCCCAATATCATTAGAAATACCTTTCAGAAAATTTATTGAATGTAAGTATTACATTTTTTTTAAAAAATACATTATTCCAATAAAAGATGCCTGAAGGGTGGCATTCATGGTAAAATTTCGATTTCATTATCTAAGCCGAACACTGTTTTGTAGAATTCATCCCACATAATAACAGCAACGAGTTAGCCATCTTCATTAGAAATTTTATAAAGTTGTCTAAAGTATCATATAATAAAAGAAAGTTATTTCTGGGAGAAGAATTGGAGTCTCTCTCTCTGAACTAGTGTATTCTGTCAAAGGAAGCGAAAAGTCACCACTCATTGCCGCTGAACCCTGTAACCTCTCTGGGAAGATGGTGATTAAGAGTAACTTCATTTTGCTTTAAAATTTTAAATTCTTAGAAGTAAATATAAGGTGAAGTAACAAGAATCATTGCTCGCAGCTTCAATGCTCATTTTGTCATGCCGGTCGGGAAGGGTCGGATGGATGAGTGTGAGTTTAACATCTTCGAATGACTATGCCCATGCTCCAAATATTTTACCATCACTCTCAATGATGATCCCTAAATATAAGGTGAAGTAAAACATGGAAACAATACTTAAGTTTAAAATATTAAACTTTAAAAATAACCATCTCCCTATTCCTATCTTCATGCGTCATTTGTTGATGAATAGTAGTTAATAAATCGTGCTGGTAGTGGTGCAACCAGCACAAGTTATACATACAAACAAGAACCAAGACAAAGTCACTTTGGATCATTTGTACCTTTTGTTGTGTTTTCCTTCTCACAAAGTAACTTGTTAGTGTTTCCATTTGCCATTTCAAGAGACAACTAAAATAAAGTATTTTATTATATTCATGTGGAAAATGAGAGTAAAAACTAAACATATATGACTTTATCTATGCCTTGTGAGATTAAAAGGCAGCATTGAAATATATTGATGTCCAAAAGCATTGCAGCCATGTCACACCGGTTCTATCAAGTTCCGTTTGGCCTCAGCATAATCCAGAGCAGCACCAGAAATCCAAGCAAAGCAGTCCCGTTTTTGCTTTTGCTTTAATATTTATGACATGGCATTAAGTCACATGTGGCTTGGTTCCGTGTAGTTCAGTTTGGATAACAAGAGATTTTTGAAGGGACTAGCAGTTTCACAAAATCAGTAGTTCCCTAAAGTGAAACTATCCGAAAAATGTTTATTTTGTATATGCTTTTCTCCTAAGAGATTCTATTAATTTAGATGTTCGTTGAAGAGGCCCTGCATTTCCCTCATTGCATCTAGAATTACCCTATTCTTCTGATTGAATGTTGTGATTGTTTAAAAGTGTGTAAACATGGAAGGAAATTAGATTTTGGAAGCTATCGATGTATTTTTTATTCAATATAAACTTTAGATTATTTGTGATTGTTGGGTATGGATATATTTATTGTTGCCGATGTATATGATTTTCGTTTATGTTAACTATTCCATGTATTTTTATTTTTAAGAAGCGGTCAATATTATGCCATTTCATTGACATCTCTAATTTCTACGAACGGTTATGCATTGTACCTTTCAGTGCATTTTTAATCTAAGTCCATTCAGAAGAAATGTTGGATACCTCTTGAAAGAATAAATGCCCGTATGTACAATTTTTCAAAAAAGGTCCTAGAGGAAAGAAAGCATATAAGACCATACCATTTGACAGATGAGACGCCATTGTTGATAATCCTTCTTTCCAAAAACAGCCATGTCAGGTTCCACAATGTTGAATAACTTTGCAACCACGGTAGCAACCCCTCTTCAATGAAATATCAATTAATTACCAGGCATATCCATGTCACTATATCCGCTCATCAAGATCCAAGTTGAATGAAGCATAAGATAATAAACACACAAATCAATATCAACAGATCACTTACAGCTAATTCTATTAATGATTTTTTGTTTGCATGGCAAAAACATCATTATAAAGGACAGTAAGGTAAGGGGTAGACAGCACCCTTAAGAATTATTTGGTTTAGTTTATGGTAAGGCAGAAACAGAAATTTAGAGTTTTTCAGCAAAGGTCAGGAGCCTCGTATTAGTGTGAATTGCTGATTTAGCTCTTTGGAAGAATGTCACAACATTTTGGAAGACTTATAACTACAAAAATGTTGTTAAGTTATATCTCTGTAAAGACTTATAACTACAAAAATGTTGTTAAGTTATATCTCTGTAAGAGGAATGTAAATGGTAGTTTATATGTTATTTTGTTTGTTGTTTTATAAATGGAATTATCTGTGTGTTTTTTCTTCGACACAGCTACTATAAATCCAGGACGTGCGGTTGATAAAAAAATCAAAAAGAAAATCCATTTGAAATTTAGGCAAGCCCACAAAATAAGCAAAATTTTCGTTCTCAAGTGGAAAATTTAGTTCAGTCACACAAAACCCACTTCTAATAACAAAAACTCATATGCAATATGCAAAAAGTAAAAGCCCTAACTAACCTGAAAAAAATAGGTCTTGATTTTCCACAAAGAGGTTTTTCAAGCTTCTCGACTCGAATCCATGTCTGATGCTCGTTTCCAGCATCTTCCAAACAAGACACTGCTGCCCCTGCTGCAACAGCAGCAGCAGCAGCAGCTGACCCAGCTGATCCTCCATCTTTCCTTGAATAAAGATATGCGGGATTAAATACCACATCTACTGCAAGCTCCCTGAGTTTTGCCAAATCAGCTTCCAGATTAGATGGGTATGAATTGAAATCTTCAGTAACAGCAAACTGAGATGGATTGACATAAATGGAGACCACCACCCTGTGGGCTCTGGATTTGGCTACCTCAACCAAGGCCAGGTGGCCCCTGTGCAGGCAACCCATTGTGGGCACAAGGCATATGCTTTCTCCCTGATTTCTTCTGCTCCTTGTCCAATTCCTCATCTTGGTTTTGTCCCTAATTATCAAAATCTCCTTTCCATCCATAATTCTGCAGAATGTCTCTGCACAAGAATATGTCAGTCTGATTCTGGTGATATTAAAAATTCAAAAAGAAGCAGCCTACTTGTTATGTTTGTAGTCTTTGCAAGGTCGTTAGAGCAGCCGCATTAGACCAGGAATCTGACCATGGTGGGGAATGAATGGTGCATATGCTTTAGTGTTTTGTTGAAAGTTTTTGCGAGTCCTATTTTCTGATTATTGGGTAGAGCAGGTTAACACGTTTTTGTTTTTTTGTGCGTCAAGCCTGTGTTAACCGGTTTTTGCGGAAAACAATTGTGCGATTTTGAAACCTGACGGTGGAAAGGGCTCACCTTGGAATGTTCCTGTGGGTGGTACGTGCCTCAACTGGTTAGGTTATTGTTTTGTTAAGGGAGAGGTTGGTGATTCAGATCACATTGTTGTTACATTTCTTTGTAAATTTTTTAATGTATCATATTGGCTATATGTTTTGGCTATATGTTTTGGAGTGTATCTATAGTCAAATTTTTTTGAGTTAGACCTACCCTTCCCCACTAGCCCTGTGTGCTTAGAGGGTCCTTAAAATAGAAAGAAGTTTTAAACATCATCTCTCTTTGTTTTATTTTTTATTTTTGTTTTTGTTAGTTTTCAAATATGAGAAAACTTAAGGATGGTAGTACAAGAAGGCCACAAAGCTATCCTACCATGCTACCATACTTGTAACTACTTTACTACATTCACCTTCAAGACATTTGTTAATTCTATTTTGTTGGGCAAAGGCTAGGTTGATGATCAAGATAATATACCATAAAGATTAGATGTGTAGCCAACATGATATTTTCGTAGCACGTATGTGAAATATGAAGGTATCTTAAGTTTGATTTGACATTGCAACCTCCTCTCTACTTAATACAAGGAATGTGATTCAAAGGATATAGGTGTGTGGCTTGGTTTCTACAAGTCACAAGTTTGATCTTGATGGGTCACCATTAAGATATACAAGCATATGCAAAAAATGGTTAAAATTTAATTAATCCAATAGATCCAAAAGGTCTTGGATGTAATTAAAACCAATTTTAGTTTCAATTTCAATATTTTTTTAAGGAATTATACAATTAAATTATATTAACAAGGGATTAAGGCCTAGTAAAAGTACATTATCAGACATTAGAGAAGAGCCCCATCAATAGGATCAAGGATTAAACTGAAAATAAAGATGAAATTAGGAAATAACTAAAATAGAAAAGCATCTAAACCCCCTTCCATAGGGGCCACAACTTGGAGTGATGGTAAGGCACTTGTTTCTTAAGTTGTAAGACCTAGGTTTGAGCCTAAGCGTAGCCACCTAAAAGAAGTTAGGCTTTTACTCATCCACTACCCTCCTAAGACTATGCCTTAGTAGGATGAGCATTGAGCCTCTAGGTGATGATCCTTTGTATAAACCCTCTTCCATCTCCTTTGACTTTTCAAAAGGGTCTTGCCTCTACCCTCTTCCATCTAGAGTATCTTGGTCTCTTAAAGCCTAAAGTCCCTCATGGGCCACAAGGAGTTGTTTAGCAATCTTTGTGTGAAAATGTTTTTGCATAGACTTTAGAGATAAGTGAAGGGCAATAAGGACTCAACCAAAGATCTACATTGGAGAATTTGGGATATTATGATAACCAAGGTGCATGATTAGATGTCTTTAAAGTGAAGCTAGGAATTTTCAAATTTGAAATGGAAGCAGTTTTAGTTAAAGTTGCTACATGAAAGTTTGATCAAACTATGGTTGGAGAAGTTCCATGGATCACGTGATGTCCAAAAAAATCCAATAGTGGCCCAATCAAGATGCTATGGTTTCTTTATCCTCATATGGACATAGTGGTGTAAATAGGTCCCCACTCAGGGAATTTCCATCAAGTTCATAGTGTGAAGAAAAATCAAAATAAGATTGTTTTGCAACTAAGGTGTGTCTAGATAAATGATGGTTGGGTGATTGTGCATCATTAAAGTCTCTAATAATAATATAGAGTGAGCCTCCATCAAGATGGATGAGTAGCTTAGTGCAAAACATGAATTTGAATTTCTTGGTAAAAGGAATATGGATAGTGATGTTTGTAATATCATTTTAGAGAAAAGAAAGGTGAGTGTTACTTGATCTAAAACTTCTATTGAGTGTGAAGCTTCCATAATATGGCCATCCTAGCTTATGTTGGACTACAAAGACATTCCATTTGCTAGGGATATGTAGTGCTTACCTTTCCACAAGGATTCTTGAATGCATAGTATATCCACCTTGATCTTGTTTGTAAGGTTTGGCATTTTTCTTATTTTGCCAAGGCCATTTAGACCTTAAATATTTTATGATCCAATGAGCATGGGTAAGTATGAATGTAAGTAATAGGAAAAGTATCTACTAAAGTATTCAAAGTGAGATATGTACCATCGATGATGTCCTTCTCTATGTGATGGCAACAAATCTCCACATTCATTGGCTACTCCATGAATTGCTTCCATGTTTCCCCTATAGCTAGATTTAGGTTGAGAGTGTTATCACCAAGGTCCTCTCAGTCAAGGAGGGTTTTCTCACACTGCCCCTAGGAACTACATGTGCAATTTTTGGGTTGTTCCTTTGGGTTATTCAACCTTATGAAAATAAAGTATAATACATCAATACTAAAATAGATGATTATTATCAAAACAAAGAAAGCACAAACCAAGATGGAAGGTTGTGATCGTATAAATATAGCTACAATCATTCATAGGAGTTTATAAGATGCACCCTTGTAATATGTAACATATAAAACATAAACTATGGAAGGAATGAAAACAAGGAAAATAAGATGCATGGGAAATATAAAAAAACATGATGTTTGTAGGTTAAGAATGAAAAACGGAGAAGTGTATCATGGAAAAAAAACACATAGAAGAAACAGTGCACACACGGAAGAGTGACAATTCGAGCCATATGAATCAAGTATGAAAGCTCATAAAACACTCTAGAAGAAAGAGCATGAATCAAGTCCATTCAATGATCATACTTAATTAACTGATGAGATGAAAACATCATCCTAAAAGTAATTCAAGGGATGCAAGCCAAACTATCAAAAGAACAAATAAAGTGAAGTCAATCTATGTGAAAAATGGAAGATGTGAAATAACTTGTAGTGAAAGATGATAACCATGTTCTAAGGAAGATAGACAAAATAAGCATATAATCATTTGTACTTGTTGGTGACCACTTAGGACCACCAACATTGGGTGGTGATGAGCATTAAAGTGTTGCGTTGATGGGCCCCCGTTGACACAACCTCGTTGACAAGCCCTCGTCAATGGGGCCCCATTGACATGGTGTTGCCTCGTTGATAGGGCCATGTCGATGTAGCATTTTCTACATCTAAGGGCTCTGTCGATGCAATACTATTGCAAAAACTATCAATATGAGCTCCCATTCATGTTTATGCGCATTGAAGTTATCGTAGTAGTAGACCTCTTGTAGTTTGTCCATTTGAAAGTTAGAATATTTTTCTAAGTGCCCACAGTAGGAGTCAGAAAGTGTTTAGAATATTTCTTTGAGTGCTCGCAATAGGAGTTAGAAAGTATATAGATCTTTATTTGAGCACTGTTGTACCTAAACCACACTAGTGTGTACAACAATAAAGACGAGCCTTTTGATCAACACTTGTAGCACTTAAAATAGATTAATGATTTATTTATACATTTATTGTTTTCATGAAATATGTAATTAATTAAGCTAAATTAGACTTTAAGCAACTAGTTAATTAAGTAAGCTAAATAGATTAAGTACATAAGTACAATCGCTTCAAGCATGAACATGTATTCGCTTGGTAATCCTAGCAATGTTATTACTTGGTGCACCTAGTAGTGTAGTGCTTGGTAACCTAGTAGTGGATATGTGGGTTCAAGTTGTGTATGAAAAGTGGGATCAAATGCTTATGTTAGGATTAGTTGGAGACTAGTTAAGTGGTTAAATTAGATTAGTTATTCAATTACTTCATATCTCTACTCTAAGCACCAAAGAACATAAAACATAAAATGATAAAAATCATATGCCTCGATTACACTTAACCATATTGTTGTACATCATAAGTGCAATTCGATAACTTCCTAGAAGTCATAGTAATAAAATGCTATGAGGGCTATAAATTTACAACTGACCTTCTAGTCGAGTAGTTTGGATAATTGATCCAAGAAACAATCATTTTTCTAATCCAACAGTCTTCCAAAACCCTCACAAGCTAATGTGGCCAGTTGCCTTGTATCTCCAACACCCTCATCCTTTATATCAAACACATTTGAGTGTCCTTTAAACCCAACGCTACCTTAGATTTGCACCATGATGTTAGCTGATGAGTGGCGAGGTACCCCTACACTCAATCATACGAAACGAGCGTAGCACGTGCGATCCGGTCGAACTCTGTAGACTAAATGCCTAAATGCCCCATGGAACACTTGGGGTTAATCATTCGTTGTCTTCCCAGACTTACTTATTGTTGTCACAGTGTATGGTTAAGTAAGTCCGAGGTATATGATTTTTTTGGTCTTTTATGGTTTTATGTCTTCTACGCTAAGAGCAAAGGGTTGAGAGAACTAACTAATTCTAACTAATGTCCTAAGTCTAAATTAACTAGCGTCAGCATCCGTTCCCACTTACCGTACACACCTTGAACTGTGCAACTATGGCTACCAAACACTAATCATTACTGGGATCACCACACGTAACGCACGTGCTCGAAGTGGTCATACTGAGGCACCTAACTAGCCTAAGTGTGATGAGCAGCCGATTCCTTGACTAGCCGTACAATCCGTAGATGCTCGTAATCAAGTCATACTCATCCCATGTTCTAGGAGATAAGGGTGAGAGAATCTAATCGCGATGAGTAGCTGATTCCTTGGTTAGCTGTACACATTCGTTAATGCTCATAACCAAGTCGTACTCATGCCACGTTACTAGGAAAACAATAAATAACATGTAATAGACCTATCCATGTACTACAAGGTTTATCCACAAAGCTCGTCTTTATTTCCGTACACAACTTGCATTCAGGTACAAAGCTGCTCAAATAAAGATCCATTCACTTGGGGACTCCTACTGCGAGCACATGGAAAATATTCTATCTCTAGGGTGATCAATCCGCCAGAGCTTCACTACTTTTAGCCTAGGATGAGAAATGAGGGGAGTGCCACCTCTTATTTATAGATTTGGCAGCGGACCGCGATATCACGTACGTGATATCGCAGGGACGATGCGATATCGCCTACGCGATATCGCATGGGATGCGATATTGCGAAGGTCGCGATATCGTGGCTCATGCGATATCGTGTCTCATCATACCCCCATGATTGAATGAAAACTCGTCCTCGAGTTCCTTACAATAATATCAGGTAGGTATGGAATTATTGAGGGAAATGGAACTAATGGGATGACATGTGAACGGATCATTATTACAAGACTTAACAAAACTGGTGTTCATGACAACAAGGGTGAACACCTTATTACAATGACATCAGGCCTTTGTTGGAAACTGAGAAAGAGAGAGAAAGAAAGAAGTGTTGCTGCTGCCAATGCCAAGATTGCGCCTTCGTTGTCGATCCATAAGCCTGCCATCGATCTTGCTCCTTGCATAGCCGCTTCAACGTTGCTCCATTCCAAATGTTTGCTCCAGATCCAGTCCATTTTTGTATGTTCGCCATCTACACACACAACGCAATCATATGTTAGCAAGGGTAATTGAATCATCATGTACTTAAAACCTTGCTTCGGTGTAGGTCCATTGGCTAGGTTGTGGTATGGCTGATATGGATCTGAGAATATGTAACTGATGACTACCAAAGGTGTAGGGGTTAGAAAGAAAATAAAAAATTTTGGGACAGGGAGAAAATCGAAAAAATCAGGCCCCATACCCCCACGACTAATCGTGAACCTCTGGTAGCGTTAGAATGGAGAAAGAGAAGGAGTAAGAAAGATAGATAAAAAATGACAACTATGGCATTGATGAAAGGGATGTCAAGATGGAAATGAACAAAATAAAATTAATTGCAAAATGTTAAGGGAAAGAATTTAACTAATGCACCAAATAGGAATGTTAGTGGGTCCTCCCCAAAGCAGGCTCATGCCCTTAATGCCCTGACAAACCCACATTCAAAGAGTTCGTAGGCTTCGGGAATGTCCTTTGGAACAAGAGTTAAAGTCTTAATCGTAAGAATTTACCAAAAAGGAAACAATGCATCAACCAAAATATATACACTAATGACACAACCGACAATGAGGTGAATAATGAGAGAAAAGGATGGAGAGAAGAGAAATGGAATGGAATCCCAAGAACAAGGTGGTGTATAGCCCCTTGTGTGTTTGATGATTAATGTGACTTGGCAAATCTCATTCCAACTCCGGCCTCAAACCAACCACATCCAGTGACTTCGCATCAATGCATTCGGTTAAACCATCCACTTGGACAACAAGAATGCACTCTCCAAGAGCCACCACCATTCTGACGAAACAAAGGAGAGAATGGAAAGCGAGAAGGGCCTTAGTTAGAGGGAACACTTTTGGTTCCATAACTAGTGCTTGTAGCCCGAGTTTATTTGTCTAAGGGGTGTGCTTTGAATTCTCACTTGGTTTGTTTTTTTTCTTTTTTGTGTTTTGTGTTTTTATGCGTGAGAACCACACTATGCAAAGCCTTCTTATTTTTATTGTCTCAGCTTTCGATAATTGGGTAACATCGGAACAACAAGAAAACTCAAGAAGAAACATTCAAGCACCCAAGAGAATGACCAACACAAAAGCATCAAGTTCCCTTGAAGTCACATCCTTTTCAATCCATGAGTCCTTAGTTTGAGAAATCCCAAGTCACCAATTCGTTTAAGTTCTTATTAAGAAAGGAACTGTACATTTCCAAGCCGAGGGCGACCATAGAAACTGGTGGATGGATGGATGAAGTGGTCTCATTGCCTGCCATATCAAAAGAAACATACCTTAGTATCAACATTGTGACTTAAAGGTAAAAACCAAACATTAG
>MNCI01007686.1:322298-382299 GCA_015680685.1 Gnetum montanum | reverse complement strand
GCTAATCGTTACTGGGATCACCACACGTAACGCACGTGCTCAAAGTGGTTGTACTGAGGCATCTAACTAGCCTAAGTGTGATGAGCACCCGATTCCTTGATTAGCCGTACACATTTGTAGATGCTCGTAATCAAGTCGTACTCATCCCACGTTCTAGGAGATAAGGGTGAGAGAATCTAATCGTGATGAGTAGTCGATTCCTTGGTTAGCCGTACACATTCGTCAATGCTCGTAACCAAGTCGTACTCATGCCGCGTTACTAGGAAAATAATAAATAACATGTAATAAACCTATCCATGTACTACAAGGTTTATCCACAAAGCTCGTCTTTATTGCCGTACACAACTTACGTTCAGGTACAAAGCTGCTCGAATAAAGATCCGTTCACTTAGGGACTCCTATTGTAGGCACATGGAAAATATTCTATCTCTGCGGTGATCAATCTGCCAGAGCTTCGCTACTTCTAGCCTAGGATGAGAAATGAGGGGAGTGCCGCCTCTTATTTATAGATTTGGCGACGGACCGCAATATCGCTTACACAATATCGCGACGGCCACGATATCGCGTACGGAATATCGCGGCTCATGCGATATCGCGTCTCATCATTAGCTCATATTGTTTCTAATTAGATCAAGGCTAGCAACCTTCCCATGAAAATATTTGACCTAAGAAGTCCTGTTATTTACTTGCAGATTAATGGACATGAGCCATGCAAGGGTGTTCTTGATTATGGTTTTGATGTCAGTCTCATCTATTATGACATGTACAAGGACTAGAACTTACCACCTCTAAAGAAGAGAAATATCCATTTGGAATTGGTAGACTAGTCAATCGTTGTCCCTTTGGGGTTAGTGGAGGACATTGTGACTATAATTAGTGGGTGGTTTGATCTTGTTGATCTTCTGGTGATCAAGGTAGAAAGCTGCAAAGGTGACTTTCCCATCATTATGGGAAGGACTTAGTTAAGCATAGTTGATGCACGAATGGACATAAGGAACCTCTCCTTGAAAATATCCAAGGAGAATGAATTTGGACACCTCAAGAAGAATCATGTTCCATGCATTGTGTATAGCAATAATGGGTGCTATTACATGTAGAAAATCTAGTCCATTAAAAGTACATTCATTAAAGCATTTAATCAGTGTGCACATGAAATAGATATCCAAAGATGCTTGTACGTAGCAGGCACAAAACAAGAGGGTGCACAGTGGCTAATAACTAACTCTAACAGTAGCACATTATGCATGGAACCAACTAAGAGCTTGACATGTGCTTATGTTGAAGGCATGGATGAACTTGAGCAAGTTCATCACAAACTGTCCAATGATGAAGATGATGATACCTATTGGGGAGAGTTGGAAATCCCTAATAATTTCAAATAAGAGCCCCTAGAGTTAAAAACTCTCCTAGTTAGCATGGAGTATGCATTTTTAAACAATGTCAAGTTGGTTATAATCAATGCAAATCTTAATCCTAAACAAAAAGACAAGCTATTGTAGGTGGTCAACAAATGGCTAATAGCCTTTGCTTGGTCATATCCTAAGCTAATTAGAATCAATCAAAGGATATGCTAGCATTGCATTTACACCAACCCAACCATAAAGCCAATAAGGTAACCAAAAAGGTGGCTAAGCCCCAAGTTGAAACATATCGTCAAAGAGGAAATAGAATAACTCGTCAAGGTGGGCTTCATCTATTCCATCACAGATAGTGAGTGGGTTATCCCACTCATAATTGTGCCAAAGAAAGGTGGCAAGTGGTGGGTCTGCATCAAATTTAGGTTTTTGAATATGGTAATATTTAAAGATCATTTTTCCATTGTCATTTGTGGACCAAGTGTTGGACACTATCTCTAAGCATTGCTATTATAGCTTCTTATATGGTTATAGTGGCTATAACCAAATCTAGATTGCACCAGAAGATCAGGCCAAGACAACATTCATGAGTTCTTAGGGGACTTTTGCATATTGTAAGATGCCATTTGGTTTGTGCAATGTCCCTACAACATTCCAATGCTTGGTCCTTAGTATTTTTAACAAAAAATTGGTAGCGAGGTAGAATTCTTCATGGGTGACTTCTCTACCTATGGGGCTACATTTGAGTAAGCACTGGACCACCTTGAGCAAGTATTGAAAATATTTGTTGAAACAAACCTTAGGCTCAATTGGCAGTAAAGGCATTTAATGGTCCAGGAAGGCATAGTACTAGGGCATAGAATTACTCAGGTAGGGATTGAGGTAGACTCAAAAAAGATAAGGGTCATCCAAGGAATCACACACCAACTAGAGACAGTCAAAGACATCTGATTATTCCTTGGACACATTGGCTACTATCGGTGGTTTATAGAGAATTTCTCTAAGATTGCAAAGTCATTGGTCAAGCTTACAAAGAAAGATGCTCCATTCATTTGGACCAAGGAGTGCGAACATGCATTCCAATAATTAAAGAAAAAACTTGTAGAAACTCTAATTTTATAGGCACTAGATTGGTCTAGACCATTTCATATAATGATGGATGCATCTAATTATGTCTTAGGAGACGTGCTTAGGAAGTTGGATGATAAGAAATGTCCATATTACATCCATTGTACGAGCCGAAGCATTGTGGGTGCATAGTTAAATTACACCACAACTGAGAAAGAACTAACAATAGTGGTGTATTCTCTTGAAAAGTTTAGGCACTATGTGCTTGACTATGAGGTATTTGTGCATATAGATCACAGTGCCATTTGCTTCCTAATGAACAAGCCAAATGGTGAGCCCCTATATCATATGGTGGCTCATGATCTTATAGGAATTCGATCTCGTAATTGTAGATTGAAAAGGGTTTGAGAATGTGATCATTGACCATCTCTCTTGGTTAAGATGGGATGAAAAAGAGGAAAAGAGTCCACTCTTTGATTAATTTCTAGACAGACTCCTCTTTATAGGAGCAGTAAATGGACAAAGGTCCATAGAAACAACATGGTACAACAACATCCTTACATACCTTCTCATTCAAAAGATGCCATAAGATCTGGACTTTACCTTGGGAGGAACTACATTAGAGATCATCTGTAATTAAGGATGAGATTGAGTTGGGGATTGCATTATCATTGTAGTTGGGGCTGTACTTAGGTTTGTAGCTTGAAACAATAGTTTTATTTGATGGAGAGGAATTAGTTCATATTAGATGCTGATGATAACATAGGAAGAATGAGAGTTGCAGGTACATTCAAAAATGCTATTTATCCTAACCCTTGAAGTAGAAGTATTTCTTGGAAATTCTGAGAAATTTCAAGCTCATCGTTACCACAATGTTCTGTCATACTTGGCAATTTAATTCTTGGACAAGAAATGTAGACATTGCTTGATTCCTCTGATTATTACTGTAAATGTTTTGATCTTTGCGATACCAATGGAAGTTAATAACTGTAGAAAGAATTTTGGTAACAACATTCTTGGCTTTCTAGGTTAGTTCTCCTTTCAATCTTTAAGGGAGAATTCCTTGTTTGGATCATCCTCTTTGATGCAAATTTTTCTATCTTCCTTTTGTTCATTGGATAGCTAGGCTACCTAAACCTCTTAGTTGTAGAGTTAGGTGGTAGATATTGCATCCATTTCTTGTCTATATAACTATGATGATTGGTAGTTTTGGTGAGAAGTTTTAAAGTCCTGTGTTATGTTTGGTTTCCACGGAAGATCATGATATCTTGCTATGGCATGTAATGATTGAGATTTCATTGGTGCATAATAGATTTCTTTTTAAGAATTTCTAATTTACCTTGGAATGGTAAACAAAAATGCCCTTAATTGGCACTTGTGGCTAATAGATAGCCAAAGCTAAGTTACACTTCCAAATGATTACCATTTTGCCATCAACTAACAGATAAAATTTGCACTATTTTTTTGGGTAGCATAGGACCAATAATTATTCTTCCTTATACTTAGAAAAAAAAACTGATCCATCTAATGGTCAAATGTGCTAACATTTCATTCCCCCTCCTTTTTCTTGGTTTTCACAAAGAAAACTGAAAATATTTGCTGATGCATGTTGGTAGAGGAACAAAAATTTATGGAAACATTTTTCGTTTTACATAGAAAACAGAAATATTTTTTGAGGAAAACTACCATCAAACTTAAGGTTTAATGGAATAAAAACCTTACTCCTAATAAAACTTGGGAAATTGTACAAACAAATCTTTATACAAACTATTCTATGGGTGGGAAGAGAATAGTTTAAGTAACTCTTTTAGGGATGCTCATATTGAGAGTCCTTTCATATGTAATTTTAGTAATGATGAATGCTCTTCTTTCCTAGTTGGAGCCTCAACTTGGTCTTCACCCTTGCCTTCAACAACTGTCTTTGTCTCTTTTTGATCCAACTATTTAGTTGTTGAATTTTGAGATTCTTCCCAACTAGTTGTTTTTGTGGCTTGGGACATGAGAGCATCTCCCCAAGAATCATCTTTCTTGGACTCTCCTTGGTATTCAACTTTGTGGTACATTCATGAAAGCTGCCCCAAACATTGGAATGTATAGAAAGTCCACAAATGAGAAATCTAAACTCATTTGAAAACCAAAGTAAGAAAAGGCTTTCACTAGATGCTCCATGGGCGATTGCCTTACAATAAGCTCTCAATACATGCTATGGGCAACATCTCGTAACATATGAAATAAAAGGCCTTCTTGTTGCCATCTCTCAAAGAACCATCTTTTTACCTCACACTTAAACACTTTACTTGCTTTCTTACTTAAGCATTGAATTAAGAAATGATGTATTTCCAAATAATTCACATCTCCTTATATAGTGTAAGGTAAATTTGAAATTCCCACTAATTTCACTAACCAACTTTGCCACTTAGCCAAAGTTTATTATATTTCCATCATCATATAGTTGGCTAATTTAAATTCNACATGTCTTAATATATGTATATGATATACACATATGTTATGGTTAGGTATTATATTATCAGTATGTATATATATTATTTATTATATATATCATAACTATGTATATATATTAAATCTTACATATAAAAGTTTGTTACTTACTACTATGTATACTTAATTTTATTATTGTCATTATCATTATATTACTATATACATGTATATATTATTAATTTATATATGTTTTTAAGTTGTGGTTAGTTGCCCAAAATAATGTTTTATATGTAAAACATTATATGGAAACTGCAATTCCATCGTATGTAACATCGATAACTTGTAGGTGTCCTTCAATAATTGTTTCTTGATCTGAAATAGACTAGTCCATATAGCTGAAAACTTATTTGGCTTCTTCATATTTCATAATAATACTAGATCACCAACTTTAAAAGTTCTTTTCAAAGCCTTTCTATTGAACCACCTTTTGACTTGTGAAGCATTCTTTAATAAATTATCCTTAGCTCTATCCATTTTGATTTCTCTTTTGATGAGCAAGATCATGAAGCTTCTATATTTATCGATTTTATTACTCTACTTTTGCATAAAATATGGGGCCAAACTTATAATCTTATTTGTAATTCTTGCAGGCAAACCGTAGACTAGGTTATAAGTTGATGTTCTAATAGCCTTCTTGAATCTAATACGATCGGTCCATAATGTAGATTGTAAGTAATCAATCCAATTTCTTGGATTCCCATCCATCGACTTCTCAATGTAGGAAATAAGATTTTTATTTGTAGATTTAGCTAAGCCATTTCCTTGAGGATAATAATTTGAAGAAGAAAATAGAAAGATGGATTTTCTCGATGCCCATGTTATAAATTCATTAGATTGAACAACAGTTCCATTTTTAGATAGCAACACTTTAGGTAGATCAAAATGACTTAGAATATGATCTTCCAAGAACTTAATCACATCTAATGCTAAATGTTTTCTTAGAGTGTTTGCTTTAGACCATTTGGTAAAGTAATAAGTAGTTGTGAGAATAAACTTATGCCTGGCTCTCGAAGGAGTAATTGTTCCAATAAAATCTAAGCCCTATTGCTGAAATGATCTATATGCAATTTTTGGTTTTAAGGAAGCTCTAGTCTTTTTGATCTTTGATCCATTAATTTGACATTTGTAACATCTTTGAATTTTCAAACTAATATCTTGACACATACTAGGCCAATAAAAACCATAGTAGAGTATATGTTGCATAATGGACTTAGGAGATTCATAAAACAAATTAGAATGATCATGTAATTGTTCTAAGATAGGACCAATTTAATCATTGTGAACATAGTCCAACAAAACCCCTTTGAAATCATTTTTGTATAAGATTCCATATTTAATCACAAATTCATTTATCTTTTTGAATAAATCTCTTTTCTAACTTGTAGTAAGTTATTTGGAATCTTTCATGTATCAAGGATTTCTAGAATTTCATCATACCAGTTTCCCTCATGAGTCTTAAGTGCACATACTTCAATATCTCTAGCTATTAGCTTGGCTAATCCCATTTCTTTAATAGTTTTGCATATTTCCAATGAAAACCTGAAACCTTGAATTTTTATGAGCCAATTCCCTCTTTTCAATCCAATTTCATTTTGGGCTAAGAATTGTTTAATCGCAGGTTCTATTAGCATAATATGAACTAATGAGCTTTCCAAGTAATATTTGCAATGTTGAAGTGCCTTAATAACTGCGAATGCCTGTTTCTCTAAGGCTAAATAATTAAGCTTTGAACCTTTCAATTGATACTCAAAAAATCTAATTAGTTTGTCTCTACCTTCATATTTTAAAGTTAAAATAGTAGCAACTGAATCATTTGAAGAAAAGGCATATAACCGGAAGTCTTCTTTCAATTTTGGTTTTACTAGGTATGGAGCTTCTTGAATGGATTTTTAAATTTCTACTAAAGCTCTCTTTGATTTTGGTGTTTTCTCTACTAGAACATCTTTCTTTAACATATTTATCAAAGTTTTAGTAATTTTGGTGAATCCAGGGATAAATTTCTTAACAAAATTTATCTTTCTAAAGAAAGATCTAAGAGACTTTTTACTTGTAGGATGCTTGATATTCTGTATTACTTGAATTTGGGAGCTATCTATAGCAATTCCTTCTTGATAGATTACATGGCCTAGTAAACTTCTAGATTTAACCTTAAAGATACGTTTTGTAGGATTTAATGAAATATCATACTCATGATATCTATCAAAAACTTGTCGAAGATGACTAATATGATCTTCCTTTCTTTTTGAAAAGATAATGATATCATCTAAACAAACCATAATGAATTCACCTATTAAACCTTTAAAGGCTAAATCCATTGCTCTTTAAAAAGTATCTCCAACATTTGACAATCCAAATGACATTCTTTGGTAAATGAAAGTTCCCCACTTGGTGGTAAATGCTATTTTATATCTATCACCCTTATCTACCATAATTTGATTATAGCCTAAAAAATCATTTAGGAAAGAATATACTTGACAACCTAATACTTTGATCAACATTTCATTAATTCTAGGAAGTGGGTATTTATCTTTTTATGATGCTTCATTCAAATTTCTAAAATCCACACAAACCCTAATATTGTCACTTTTCATTTTTACTGAAATAAGGTTAGTAAGCCACATTGAATATCAGATTTGATATATGATTTAGGTTTGTAATAACTCCTTGATCTTAGCTTCAATGACTGGTTCAAATGATGGATTAAGTTTCCTTTGTTTTTGTTTAACTACCTTACAATCGTTTATGAAAGGAATTTTATGTGTCATCACATCTAGTCTAAAAGTTTTAAGATCATCATAAGACCAAGCAAAATTTTCCAAATTATTTTTCAAGAGTAATAATAAATTTTTCTTGAAGAGTGAATCCTTTTCCTTTGTGACATTTAACATCTTTGGTATCTCAGTAGATCCAAAATTCACTACTTTATAAGCTTGATCATTTGGATTTTGTATATCTTTTCCGTTAAGCCAATTTTTGCTAAACTCATGTTTATAATCAATCACTTTTTTGGGAATAGAATTTTCCTTAAACCTTGATGTTGTTTCCGATATGATTTGAATTTTGAATTCTTATTTATTTCTTAAGAATCTAAGTAATTGATCATAATCTTTGAATACTTGTAAATGCTTTATGTTATTTGGTACTGATGGCTGATATTCATTCTTGATCACTAAACCTTCATAACTTTCTATCTTGTTCACATCTAATGATGAATTTGCCTTTACTAAATCATCTACTATATAATTATTCTTCCTACCTATATATTCTATTTAGTAGTAATGAAACTGATCCAACATTTTGTAGACAAGCTATTTATAAGATTGAAAGAATGAGCTTTTATTACACAATTACCTTTAATCTATTCACAAACTAATCTTGAGTCTTCCTTTATGATGATTACCTTGATTCCTTTTTCCAATGCTATTTTAACTTTACTACTCAAAGCTTCATATTTGACCTCTTTGTTAGTATAAGGAAAAGATAGATGGATTTCCTTAAATATTTTTTGGAAACCATCTTTTACTAGAACTACTCTAGCTCATGCTCCTTTGGAGTTACAAGAACCATTGAAGTATAGTTTCCATTTGCTCTCATATTGAGATTCTTCTTTCTGTAAGTTATCAAATTCTTAAAGTGTGCAAATTTGGGTTTAAAAAACTTTTATTTTAATGGCCTTATTTCTTCCATTCAAGGTAATGTTTTCATTCATCAAAGGCTCACTATATATGTATATTTGATTCATCTCTCCTTTCCAAGGTAGCCACATGAGAGAGTAATCTATTGATATGTAACCTGAAAAATTCTTACTCCAACTTCTACTCAACAAAAGACTATGTGAACATGGTATATTTTCCACTTGAATAGTTACTCTACTTTTGATATGAGGTTTAGAAAATATTTTCAATAGAATGTTGGGTAATTAACCTATAATCTTCACTCTACTTTTGTTCACTTAAACAAATTTTTTATTGGATTGCTCGGGAATTAAACCAAGTTTTTTTCATATAGAAAATGGCATGATAGTATATGTAGCTCTAAAATCAAACAAACAATTGTAAAGATATTTGTCCTTTAACTTCATTTTCAAAAGAAAAGGAGGAGCTTACTTATCAAGAGTACACTCATAGCTAGTTTTTGTTGTTTTATCAATGATAGACACATAGCTTAACTCTGACTCTCCATGTGAGAGATGTCCCAAGTGGTGGTTCTCTTGGGCTCTCCCCATGGTTTGGGGATAATGGAACACTCTGAGGCACCCTCGGGTGGCTCTCAAGTGTTACAAAACCCACCTCAGCTTGGTGGTACCAAGCTAGCGATAGGACACCCTCCTGTTGCAACTCTCTTCTCTAAGTCCTCTTCCTTCCCTCTTCTCTATGGAGAACTACATGGCCCTGATTCTACGGCGGTCGTAGATATGTAGGTAGCCAAGACTAGATAGTTTTGGTACGGTGCCATGCCACACCTTGTACCAGATCGTGAGGGATATGGGGGTGAGGTACTTTTCCTTGTAGGTGCATCATCTCCCTTCCCATAGATGTGGTCTACAAGGTTGTGTGTGTACTTGTTTGCTTGGTTCTCTTTTGTTTGCACTCGTGAGATGCTTTCTTGTTTGAGGCGTATTCCCCAGGTCTTCCGCCCTAGATCCATTGGATCTTTGTGAAATCCTTGGGGTGCCAGGCAACGTTGGGGCAACGTTGTTATAGATGGTATCAGAGCTGTATAGTTTCAGCTATTGGTAAAATTTTTTCGCTAAGTGGGTATCAGGGTTTGTGGTTTGTGAGGTTTCCGATAGAAACTAGCTAACCCCATTCTCAAATTTGGCTAACCACTCCCTTGTAGGGTGACCTTGTGCTCTTTGGTGGTGTTACTCCATTGAGCTTGTTTAGTTAATGGTCCCTTCGGATTGATACCTAGGTGATCTAGGATCATATCCTTATGTATTTTTGAAGAGTTTCTTGATGGTAATGTTCTTCACTCTTCATAAGGGGATAGATGAGAAATTGTGAGAAATTGATGTATGTTGCTCTCCCTAAGGATATAAATGATGGTGTTGTGGTGATGTCCTTCACTTGTTTACTTGTGGTTGGACTAGTTGTGATTGTATGCGATATGGTTGAGAGGAGTTCTACTGGAAACTCAAGAATTTTGTTGCTCAAGGAGCTCCCATCTCAGGTCTCCAGTGATTCATCTGGGATGAATCGGACTGAGTCTCTGCTTCGGTCTCCACCCATATGACATGTTTCAAGATGGCATTTGTTGAATCGTGTAGGATATGATATCCTTGACACTTCCACTCACCCTAGATACAGTGAGTATGGGAAAATACAAATGGGGACAAGATGGTTCCTAGGTACCTCAGGATGGAGGTCTTCGGACATGTGCTCCTGGTGAGCCTTGTTTTGGGTGGACTAAGACCGTTGCCTATAGACTTCGTACGTTCATGTTTGTGATTGTATGTTTATCTATTTCTGTATGCGTGTCTTCTTGGTTGCGCTTTCAAATTCTACATGCGTGTTATCTTGGTCGTGTCTATCGTTTGTAACACAAGGCTTAAATGTTTTACGTGGTATGATGACTTACTGTTGGAAACGTTGAGGATGCAGTGGTTGTTTGTGTCATCCCAAAGCCAAATGGTTGTTGTCTTGTTTGACAACTTCTTGTGCATGAGGTATGATTGCCTTTATTGTTGATCCTTGTGAGTTGTGCTCCTTGTTGAGCTTGTGGTGTTGCCCTTGGGCCTGTGGCATCACTATTTTGATTGGTGACATTTCTTGGTCACTTTGATTCGAAGACTATTGGTGTGGGTCATCCTATTATTGGTTCTTGTTGAGATCGCACCTCATTTGATGAGAGTCTTCTTGTGAACGCATCGTTCGTGATTTTGTTGCGCATTGTTGTGAGAATTGGTTTGATGTAGATTTCTTATTGGATAGACCTTGGTCTTCCACCTTATTTTGGGTTGACATGAAGATTGTCTATTGCCCATGACTCATACGATTGTGTTGAGATTTTGGTCTTGGTTGAGGCCAGTGTTAGTTGCTGGGAATGATTGTTGTGTATGAATCTTGTAATTCTGAGAGTGTGCTATCTCTCTCTTGGTGTGCCTCATGATGAAATCGTTTGTTTGAGTGGGGATCAGATTCCTCCATCAATGTTTTGCATGATTGATCTCTATACATGTTGTTGAGGTCTTTATGATGTGCAAGAGTGATATCTCCTTGTTATATGATCATGCTTGATGGTTGTGAATGAGGCTGATGTGCTAATCGTGTTCCTGCTAACTTCTATGTTTCTAAGCTTGTGTCTCAGCGTTTGCAGGTAGCATAGGTACAAAGATGTAGCCAGTGGTGTCCTCAGTTGATTCTGTGAGCACTGTCTATGGGGAAGATATGTGCTCCTGAGCCCTTCATGAACTGATTATTTGGTCTCGGAATCCCAACATTGGGTTGTGGATTTATTGGTACCTTGGCTGTGATGCATCAACAGGTACATCATGATTTGTTTGCCTCTCAGTTCTGGGGGAGCACTAACAGAGAACAGTGATCTGTCCTAGACCCTACAAATATTGGGCTAGCAGATAGCATGAAATGGTATCCTTGGCCATGCTGGATACTGATGGCCTAGGAGTGGCCAATGCAATGAGGTCCCACTATGGCAGGATGGTGGATACTCAGTTGGTGTGTTTCATTATTCGATTGTTGCGTTCGTGTCTCAAATCATTTTCATTCGAGGTTACCCATGCAGTTGGTTCAGTATGACAGTAGATCATGTATCTTTTGAGATAGTGGTGCAATGACAGATGATCGTTTATGATTCATGACAGAGACAGGTTTTTCTCAAAACAACATGGTTCTTCATGGTATGCTCTTGGTGGCCTAAATCCTTGAGCCTAGGATGGGCTTGGGTAGTTGTCCTATAGCCTTTTAGGCTTGGGTAGCATTCCCAAATACCATGTATGTTCCCATATATGAATCTAATCCGATCCTTGGGTGTGCAAAATGTATCCTTGTGATATTCTCAATTCAAGTGTATGCACTCAAAAGTGCTAGATGTATTGCCTATGTGACTCAGTTGTCTCCTAGTTGTAGGCCTATGCCACACACTGTGACAAGGCCAAGCTTGATGTCTGGTGTCGTCCTGGTGCTTTTTTTAGAGCACCCTTGATATATGTTGTAAATGGCCTTTGTGCCTTGATGTATAATTCTGCTGAAAACCTCATGAGAAATGCTTCAGTTGTGATACAGTGTTGAAACAAACGGACCAGGGCATGTCCTTACCCATTATGCTCGTGAACTGGTGCCATGTGTTCTTGATGATGTTGGCGTGCCTAGATGCTATATGCTCAGTGAACGTCCTTGAGATAGGACAAGTCTTGGGAACACATTGTCTTGTGTTCCTGGATTGGCAAAGATCTTGTCCACAAATGATCGATGGTGACCAAAATTCAGATCAATGTGATGTCTAGCGGTTGATTGGAGTCGAGTTCTGGGTATTGGCACCTAGACTTGCTCTTCCATGTTGGAAGAGATCGTGGGGCAGTTGTCCAAATGATGGGATGATGGTCCATCCTTGGATAAATGATGTTACAGGATATAGAAATTGTGTTTTCTCTTGGTGGCCTTGCTTGGTGGGCTTGAATGTGCTCAAAACACTTGAGCTGATGCTCTCATGATTGTGGGCTTCTAATGATTTGTGCATGTTGGTGGGCTCTCATGACTAATTGCCTTTGGTGCTTTGGAGAGCTATGATGCACTCTCATAGATTTGAACTTATTAGTGTGTTTGTTGTCTATGGTGTGATTCTATGATTGGGGACTCGTTGTGCCTAATAGGCTATGGTGTCTTGTTGAATTTTTCCGTGTACTTGTCCCTTATGTACACTGAGGTATCACACAGTCCCTCCCTGATGTATTGTCCCATGTGTCTGGTATGATGTTAATTCCTGTTGGTGTTCTCTCTTCACTGGTGGGATAGCAGAGTTGATCATGAGGGATTATTCTCCATTTCAATGGATGCCCTCTACAGTTCCTGAAATAATAAGGCAGGTGGTATTATGACGGTTGTCTCCTATTTGGGACCTAGAAGTAGTTGATGTTTGGGACTTATTCCTAGCTATGGTCCCATGTCCGTTAACTTGTGGGGCTTGTTCTTAGAGACAAGATGTTGTTACCTTGGTGAAATTCATGAAACCTCCTTTGTGAGGTCGTGTTGTTGATGAAAATTAAAGATACATATTGCTCTTCTTATAAGCAAGGCATGATATTATGTATTCTCAGTTTTGGGATCTTCAGAGAAACTTCCTTGTTGGGGTTCTCTGGAAGACCTTTCTTATTGTAAACCCTTTGGGGATGAATTATTTCATGTTTGAGTTGTAAATGATGTTGATGAAAGCCCATTCCATGTAAAACCATCTTGAGGACCTGGTCCTCCTATGGGCAAGATGTTGTTGAAGACTTGTGTCTGTTGTTGGGTTGAATGACAATAGGTAGTGGTGCGGCCTTGTCCACCACAAATTGATGTAAATGGGCTTGACTGGGATGTATGAAACAAAACCCAGATCTCCCAAGACGAAACAAAAATGCTTGGTGTCTTGAGTTGTTCTCAAGGTGAAAATTGAATTTGGGTAAGACTTGTGAACCCAAGTCTTCCCTCAGCTGGTGACAGTTCTAGATATGGTTCTATTGGCTATATTGACTACTTGGGCGTGTATGATGGGTAAGGTGTAGCTGGGCTTCTATACTTCCCCATGGAAGAAACCTCCTAAAAAGGATCCTTCCTGCAAGTGCAAAATCTACTAAAAGGTGTTGATCGTGAGACTGGCAGTTGTTCTTGATATAGTGGGGAAATGAAAATTCTGAGAATGTTGATGTTCCTCAGAGAATTCATGATCTGGTTACTCTCAGAGGTGACTCTATATTGTTCCTAGACCTTGTGTTCAAAAAATGGTGCTTATCCCATAACTTGGTGTGGGAAGGATGGCTTGCATGTAGCAAATGTGGGTGACCCTTCTCCATGAATGGGATATTATGGTTGCATTCGATGATGTGCTTATAGCTGATATGAGACAGGTGATGGAGGATTGTTATGGGGTTGGTTGCCCAATTGACCCTCCCTTATTCTAACATTCGAGCAGGCATTCTTGATGTTGGACAATCACAAGAGGTGTTGCTGAAAGTTGGGGCATGTTGTATGTAGCCTCTTGGAGAAGTTTCCAAATAGATTTTTGGATCTTCTCTCTCGTTGGAATACTAGGGAATGATGAATGATGGATTGAGGCATGCGATGCTAGTGTCTGTAGATGGCAAGGTCAAGATCAAAGATCTACCCTTGTACCTTGTTTGTAAGGGAGAACATGCTTGCCTCCCTTCATACCAGCTTGAACAAAAATGATGAGAAAAGAGATTGCACATGGTATCGATGCACGTGGAATCAGTGCTTAGATGGCTACACTGGTGAGACCCCATGGGTCTCGATGTGAGTAGCAGAACATGGAGTTCTGGAAAGCATGAGTTGCTTGTGGAGACATGGCTCTTAGGAGCATGTCCTCCCTCTCGGTGTGATGTTTCCAAGTCCCTCACCATGGGTAGTGGCCTTGGTGAGCCCTCAAAAAAAAATCAAGGGGTGCTGAGATGCCATTCACAGAGGAACTCGGTGGGACTTGTGGAAGAGGAGCTATCTTCTTGCATAAGTTATGGGTTTACACAAGAAGATATGTCTCTAGACCCTCAGAAGGGATAGATCTAGGGGACGCCTTAGAGATGTTGGCCCTTTGGGTTGGACTCTCCCACTCGTATAGAGAAGGGAAGTCTTGGGCTTCCTCCAATTGCCCTTGCGTTTCATGCAAGGCATTGGATGGAAGGACATATCAGGTATTGGGGTTGGTACCTTCCTTCAAGCCTGGCGTCTAAGGAGTTGACGGAGTTCCGAACCCATGTGAAGTGTACACTCGAAGCTATCCTAGGCTTTGCTCCAAGGACGTTGCTTCTTTATGTGGGGGAGGATTGTGAGAGATGTCCCAAGTGGTGGTTCTCTTGGGCTCTCGCCATGGTTCGGGGACCATGGAACACTCTGAGGCACCCTTGGGTGGCTCTCAAGTGTTACAAAACCCACCTCGGCTTGGTAGTACCAAGCTAGTGACAGGACACCCTCCTGTTGCAACTCTCTTCTCTAAGTCCTCTTCCTTCCCTCTTCTCTGTGGAGAACTACATGGCCCTAATTCTACGATGGTCATAGATATGTAGGTAGCCAAGACTGGATGGTTTTGGTGTGGTGCCATGCCACACCTTGTACTAGATCGTGAGGGATATGGGGGTGAGGTACTTTCCCTTGTAGGTGCATAGTCTCCCTTCCCATCGATGTGGTCTACAAGGTTGTGTGTGTACTTGTTTGCTTGGTTCTCTTCTGTTTGCACTTGTGAGATGCTTTCTTGTTTGAGGCGTATTCCCCAAGTCTTCCGCCCTAGATCCATTGGATCTTTGTGAAATCCTTGGGGTGCGAGGCAACGTTGGGGCAACGTTGTTGCACTCCAACTCTCTTTTTACCTTTAATAAACTCCAAATCTTTTCTTTGTTGTTCTCCTATCTATAATAATTAATATATGCTAATATTGGCCCTGACATGTTTAAGATCTTCAATCAAATCATATTCCCATCTCCATAAAAGCCTAGTTTCTTCATCCATTGATTAAAAGTTTGATTTTTAGTACTTTGATCTACTTGATCTTCTTTACTTTTTTTTTCTCTCTTCTACTTGGTTTGAAGACCTTTCTCTTAGTAGATGGATTAGAAATAACATTTGGAGGCCTGGAAGTAGTTAACCTTTCTTTTGATCAAAGATTATACCCACTTTCCTCATTGTTATTACACTCTTCATTTGAGGATATATGCTCTTTGGAACTTGATAGAGAAGAGGTATCACTAAATCCATTGTTAGAAGATAAACTTACATGATGAACACTAGATAATTCATTATCAAATTCAATATTAAGGAAGTTGGACATAGCAAGGTCATTTTCATCCTCATCTTCTACTTAGTATTGTGATGCTTATATTTTCTATTTTTCTTTTCTTCCTTGATTTTAACTTTTTCCATAGCTTTTTCTAGTTTCACTACTTTGTTGGATAAGTCTCTCATTAATTGTCCTTTTTCTGATTATCTACTTTCTAACTTGCTCTATCTTAATATGCGATGGCCCTGGTAATGCTTTAAGTTGAGCAAAATATTGCACTAGAATCATCATTTTTTCTTCTCTTTTTTGAGTTGTGATAATTTCCTCATGATTCAAGTTTAGTTGTTTTTCTAACTATATAACTTCACTAAATTTTTCATTCAGTGTTAGCAAGTTTGGAGTTCTTCTCAATCAAATTGAAATATTGAGATTAATAGTCTTAAGATGAGTATCTCTAAGCATTTCATTTGATGGTTTATATTGTCTTTGAAAGAGCCCATAAATTTGTTGAAATTTAATGTTGAAATCTCTAAATGACTCTTTAACTTCTTGCTTAGCTTGTACTGACCCACAGTACAATTGTTGTTAATCTAATTGATTGTGAAATTGGGCCAAGAAAATATTTTTCATATCATCCCAACTTGTGAGACTATTGCTTGGCAAGTTTGGATACCAAATTTGAGCCATATACTTTAAATTTGCTACAAACAACCTATAGGCTTGATCTTGGTGTTGAATATTTTCATGAGCTAAAGCTAACTCAAATAAGTGAATGTATTCTTTAGCCAAGTAAGCTTTTCCAAGAATAAAAGGGTCAAGCAAATATTTTTAAAGTACCTTAGAAATGTCGTTGTAGTTTTGAAATCCAAATGATGTACCTCTTTGTCAAGGATTCATTGGTTGTGGATTTTGCTATCTTACTAGAATTCCTTTTGATTCTTGAACTCTTATATTTTTTTGACTTTTTCTTATAGACTAATAAACTAGATAGAAGGGGTGGTCTTCTTATCATTTTGGTCTTTACTCCACTGCTTGTTCCAAACTCAAGAACCTTCTTCGGTTTTTCTTCCAATAAGTAATTAATTTTATAATCAAGAATTTCTTTAGAATCCTTAAAATCTTCCAAAATATCAATATGTTTGGTTATGAACTGAAAATAGTATCTAATTCTTTCAATCTCTCCTAGCAATAAAAAGAATAGTTGATGTGCTAGGACTATCGATCTCTTTTAATGTAATGAACTTAGTTAATAAATTTTCTTACCCTCCTTCTAGCGCCAAAAGAACTATTAGCAACCTCTTGGGAGCACCAACATTGGGTGGCCTTTGGGTCTCATGATCGAGGATCATAGGATTGAAGGTGTTCTTCAAACAAGGTTTAGGTGCTTGTTGGTCTCTAGCAACACCAAGGCTCAAATACCTCCAAATAGACTTAGTAATTCTAAAACAAACTAATCATAAGTATGTGTTTGCTATTACAAATGTTAAAATGGTTAGGTTATGTATAAAATTGTAATCGGCTATCATAAAAGAGATTCAACTAACTTTGTCAAGTATTGTGAGTTGTTGAAGATTCCTATTTTTTCTAATCACTTGTAACATTTAAATTTTGCAAACACGTTTGAGCACAATTTTGCCAATCTACTCCTAATTATCCCCAGAGAGAAAATTCCACAAGAAAACTAGAAATAGAGTGAGATTCAATGGACTTAGAGAGAGAAAGAAAAGAAAATAGATTTGTGTGAGATCTTAGATATTTAGGTAAGATAAATTGATATGAGGAAAAACTTTGCATTAAACTATTCCAATTCAATCTAACTAAGAATTGTCCAAACCCTCGAAGCTCAATAAGCAATTTCATAAAGACAATATTATTATACTACCAAAAATGCTACGTAAATGACTGAGTACGAGTCTCTATTTTGGCTAGTTAATAGTTGTTAAAGATTACATTTAATAGAGACTTAAAAAAGTTTGACAATTTTAGGATTGAAATACCAAGGAAATATACTTTAAAACAATGAAGTTATTTCAGTTGTCTCAAAATATCAAAGATTTTCTTAGATTCTCTATGCCCAAAATAGGCAATTTCATTAAGACATTACTATTAAATTGCTCTTGAGGCTTTTCAACAACATAAGCTCTTTTATGAAAAATCTTAATAGAAGTCTAATACTACACAAAAATAGAGCTATAAAAGCAACATAGGAAAAATCCCAAAATTAAATGCCAAGCACAATACTATCTAAACCATTAGCTAAGTAATGAGTCATGCCAAGGGTTACGTTGACGAGGCCTTGTCGATGTGGTCCCATTGATGTGACCTTGTCGATGTGGCTGTGTTGGCGTGACCTCATTGATGTATGATTTGATGCATTGATGTGACCTCATCAAAGCAGTGTCTATTTTTGCCTATAAATACATGCTTACCTACTATTTTTATGACATATTTTGTCATAGTTGTAGTAAAGCTCTAGTAGTTTTTCCACTTGAAATTTAGAATATTTTCCAAGTGCCAGCAATAGGAGTCAAAGAGTGTACAGATCTTTATTCGAGCATTATTGTACCTAAGCATGGTAGTGTGTGTGATAATAAAGACAAGCTTTTAGATAAACCTTGCAACACTTTGAAATAGATTAATTATTTCCTTTATGAATTTAGTATTTTATGCAATTTTCTTTAATGTTTTAAGTAATTAAATAGTTAATTATGAAATTGAGCTAAATTAAATAGCAATAAGCTAAGCACATAAGTATGACCACTTCAAGCATACGCTTAGTGGTTGGTGATCCTAGTAACACTTAACGTTTGGTAACCTAGTAGCGTTAAACATGTTTAAGATGTGTACAACAAGTGGGAATGGATTGTTATGCTAGGATTAGTTAAACATGAGCTAGTTAGATTAAATTATAAATTAAATATCTTTAATCCTCTATTATTTATTCTTAGGTGACTTAGAACATAAAACATAAAAATGACACAAATCATATGCCTCAGTTATACTTAACCATAACTTTGCGTTTCACAAGTGTAATTGGGAAGACAATGATTACAACAGTTAGCTTCACTTCCTAGAGACTAGTGTACTTAAAAGGCTATCCGTCCATGGAATTCGACTAAATCACACGTGAATGCTTTTTGATTCGTATGATTGGGTGTAGGGTCTACTTGCTCCTCATCATTGGCATCATTGTTGGGGACTTGTAGTTTGATACATGTGCTACCTACAACATAGTGAATATTATTTGAGATCATTGGAATGAATCCTAAAGTCATAATCATTCAAAAGATAAAAATAATAATTATAATAAACACACACTAAATATTTCTTTTGATCCAAAATGTCTTCTTCTCATAGGCATGATGAATCAAGATGGCGAGTGCCCCAAGAATTCAAGGTGATGTACACTCATTTGAATGAGTTTGTACCTAATTTTGCCTTCATCCTACATTAGGATGCACAACTCTAATGGGGAGATATGGAGGGCAATGTTGTATTGCCTCTCGACTGATCTATTCCTAGGATGCTACTCCAAACTCTTAAGAGCTTCAGCATCTAGGATCTCCATGATGAATACGTTGTGTAGGACCTTGACTATTAGGACTACCATCCCATGGAAACACAATGTAGATGAGATTGGCACTAGCAGAAGTGCCATGAAGCTATGAAGGGAAAACCATTCACTAATCCCTTATTCTTGCTAAACCAAAATGACAAGGAGGATCCTCCCTTTGGGGGATCTCAACATGAATATTTTCCATCCCTTGACTCATGTGAAGGGGGCTTGAACCTACACTTATAGTTTACTATCAATAATCTAGGTTCAGGCAAAAGTGGGAGTTAAGGCAAGGACTTAGATAAGCATTATGATGACAATAAACTTGATGATTGTGGTTGTGAGAAGTAGAGAGAAGGTGGTAGACATTGTAGTGATGGTAGTCCTCCTCCCCATTTTTCCACTTCATCTACATCTTCATCTTCCTCCTCTGAATATGATCGAAACCATATTGGATGAAATCGTGATGGAGGTGAACAACAGGATAATGATCATAGAACCCACCATGAATGAAGGGGTAGTAGATAACATCATAGGCATCATCAAAATCATGATGATGATGAACCTTTGCTAGCAACATGAAGCATGATAAACATTGCAAAGGTAGTTAGAATTCCAAATAGGCATGTGAAAAATAGTAGAATCAAGAGGTTGGATATGAACAATATCCCTAGATTTGAGGGGGGATATAACTCAGATCCACAAATCCATCTTCAAGCATTTCATGATGATTGTGGCTTGTAAAACATAGAGAAAAATTGGTAGAAACTTAAGCTATTCCACATGACACTCATAAAAGAAGTTGAAAGTTGGTACCACTCCTTGGAGCTAGATTCAATTCACAAATGGAGCATGATGCTTGAGCTATTCACTGATAAATATTAGATGTACTCTAGGGTGTCCAATTTGAGAAAGAAAATCCAAGGCTAGTGGCAAGAAACACATGAACCCTTTCATACATCCATGGGTATGTATTATTCTCTTTTGCATAGATGTCTTGGCCATGATTATTCTCATTGGGAGTAGCTTTGCCATATCATAGATGGGATACAATAAAAAATAAGAAGAACTCTTTTAGGATCTATGCCTAAGGGAAACTATTAGAACTAAGGGTCCATTAAATCCAAAGGTTGATTGAGTATATTGCAAAAAAAGGAGGTGAGTTGAGAAAATGGGAAAGTGTTGAGGAGTATAACTGGGACCCTTCCATCAGAAAAAGGGAGGTCCAATTTTATGATAGTGAGGGGGAGGCACCACTTGATGAAATGGTGTAGTAAATAACCTTGCCAATTCAAAAATATATTTCTAAAATTTTGGCTAAAGTTGATAAAATGTGGGAATCTTTGGATAAAAAGTTTTCAAACTTCTCTAAAAATTGCAGAAGAAGTGATTGTGATATAGGAGAAGAAAGAAAGTTGAATGCACCTACCAAAGGGGTAAGGGTAAAGCTATTGTAGTAGAAGAGGTTGTGGAGTTAGAATCATATGATGATGGTGAATGTGAAATTTGTCAATATGAACATCCCAAGGGATCTTGCCCTGTTATGTCACACTTATAGGAATCTAGGGTGTATGCTCTAAATCCTAGACTAGAATGAAGGCAAGCACCTAGAAGGTTGCCTTATCCTTAGGGTAACCCAAGGCAATTCCACCAGAAACAACAAGCTTATTATCCAAGTGGAGCTCCACCAAAATAGTACAAGTAGTACCATCAATGATAGCACCCATAGTCATGGGGGATGCCACCACCAAGGCAACAATACTCTTACAAACAATTTGATCCATATGGGAAGTATGTTTAGTAACCCATGTCTCTATGTGACTCTTCTACTCATGCTTCCTTCTAGCATCACTACTACCCTCTGGACTACTATAGAACTCATTCGCCATCTCGTAGAGTGGAATCCCCATGTCCTTATTATCCTCCTCATCCTTCAGCACATGTTCCTCCATCCTTAATCCAATTACCACCTGATCCATCCATGTAGGGTGAAATTCCCACATAGCCATAGGAACATCATGCTACCAAGGCTATTAACTTACAACTAATTCCTTAGTTGAGTGGTTTAGAAATCAAATCCCATAAAACATGATTCTTTTGAACCAATGGCCATATAAAGCCCTCACTAACTCATGCAGCTGGTTGCCCTATGCCTCGTTCATCCTTTGCATCCATTCCTTTCGAGAGCCCTTCAAACCAAATACCTTTTAAGATCTACACAATCATGCTAACCCATGTTGTATCTTATTGGACCAAGGCTAGCAAATTTTTTAGGAAATGGGCTGATCCTGGTAGTCCTCTCATCTACTTTCAGATTGCTAGAAATGAGCCATGCAAGGCTCTTATTGATTCAGGTTCTAGTGTCAACTTGATTTCCCATGAAATGTACCAATCTAGGAACCTAACTCCTTTCAAGAAGATCAAAATTCATTTAGAATTGGTAGATTAGTCCATCATTGTTCCCTTGAGATTAGTGGAGGACATTGTGAGCACTATTTATGGGTGGTCATATCTTGCCGATTCCTGGTGATCAAGGTTGAAAATTGCAAGGGAGACTTCCTAATCATTATGGGAAGGGCTTGGTTGAGCATTTTTGATGTGCAAATGAACATCAAAGATCTTTCCTTGGAGATTTCCAAGGAAAATGCATCTGGAAAGATTGAGAACAAGAGAGTTCCATGCATTGCATACAATGATGCCAGGTGTAGTTTTGTGCAAAAACTCTAATTTATCAAAAGAAAATTAATTAAAGCATGTAGATAGTGTGTAAATGAATATGAAATCCAAAGTTTCCTATACGTAGTAGCCACAAAATAGGAGGATAGCTAGTGGTTGACAGTTGATTCTAAAAGCAACACAATTTGCATAGACCCTACTAAAAGCCTAACTTATGCCTATGTTGAAGGCATGGATGAATTGGAGTAAGTTCATCACCAACTCTCTGATGATGAACCTAATGATACCAATTGGAAAGAGCTGGAAATATCTGATATTTTTAAATAGAAACCCTCAGAGTTGAAAACTCTACCTACTGGCATGGAATATGCATTTCTGAAAAATTGCAAGCTGGTGATAATCAATGCTAATCTTTCTCCTGAACAAAAAAGGATGCTATTGAAGGTGGTAAAAAAATTGTCAACAACCTTTACTTGGTTATATCTTGAACTCATAGGGATTGATCCTCACATATGCTAGCATTGCATCTATATCGATCTAGCCATTAAGCCAAAGAGGTAGCCGTAGTGACGGTTGAATCCCAAATTGAAGTAGATCATCAAAGAGGAAATTGAACAACTCCTCAAGGTAGGGTTCATCTATCCAATTATGGATAGCAAGTGGATTACCCCACTTTTAATTCTGCCAAAGAAAGGTGGCAAGTAGTGGGTTTGTATTAATCTTAACATTATTGTCACAAATTTTTGGATGGTTATAGTGGCTATATCTAGATTCAAATAGCACTAGAAGATTAAGCCAAAATAACATTCACAAGTCCTTAGGAAACTTTTGCATATCATAAGATGCCCTTTGGTTTGTGCAATGCCCCTGTAAGTTTCCAATGCTTGGTCTTGAGCATTTTTTAGCAGCAAACTTGTAGCACGATAAAAGTCTTCATGAATGACTTCTCCACCTATGGCACTACATTTTAGCAAGCCCTAGACTGCCTTGAGCAAGTGCCTAAAAAGGTGAATGGAGACTAATCTTAAGCTCAATTGGCAAAAGAGCCATATCATGGTTTAGGAGGGCATTATCTTGGGGAACAAAATCTCACAAGTAGGGATTGAGGTATACCCTGAAAAGATTTAGGTCATCTGAGGAATAGCCCACCAACTGAAAATCATTAAATATGTTCAGTCATTTCTTGGATACATTTGCAACTATCAACAATTCATAAAGAATTTCTCTAAGATCATGAAACCAAGGCTTAAACTTACAAAGAAATATGCTATGTTCATATGGACTAAGGAATGCAAAAAGGCATTCCAGAGCCTTAAGCAGAGGTTTGTAGAAATGCAAATTCTACAAGAACCTGATTGATCCTAACCATTTCACATTATGACAGATGCATCAAACTATGCCTTTGGAGCCATGCTTACATAGTTGGATGATTATAAATGTCCATATTACATCCACTGCGCAAGCCAAAGCATTGTGGGTGCATAGCTCAATTACACCACAATGGAAAAATAGTTGATGGAATTAGTATATGCCTTGGAAAATTTTAGGCACTATGTGCTTGAATACAAGGTGTTTGTGCACACTAATCATAGTGCCATTCACTTTGCAATGAATAAACTAACAGTGAGCCCCCATGTCATATGGTGGCTAGTGATCTTATAGGAGCTTGATTTTACAATGGTAGATCAAAAGGGGACTAAGAATGTCGTTGCTAATCACTTGTCTTGGTTACAATAGGATAACAAAGAGGATGAGAGCCCACTCGCTGATCAATTTCTTGATGAACTTCTCTTTGTCAGTGTAATAAATAAACAAGTGTCCATTGAACCAAAATGGTATGATGGCATTCTCACTTATCTTCTCACTCAAGAGATGCCACAAGAGTTAGATCACTGAAAGAAATAAGAGTTTCTTCATCAAGCTAAACACTTCATGGAAATCAATGGACACCTTTATAAGGTGTGCATTGATGGCCTGGTTTATTAGTATGTTCCTAATGTTGACCAACTCCATGTTCTCCAAGATGCTTATGAGGGTCCTTGTGGGGGCCACTATGCAGGAAGATGCATGGTCATTAAATTCTTGATGGCAGGGTACTATTAGCCAATAATATTTAGGTATGTCCACTACTTCATCTATTATTGTGAACACTGTCAATGAGATGGTGGGATGATCGCTTGAATGTAGGAACCTCAATAGTGGATTCAACCACTAGAACCTTTCAACATCTAGGGCATATACTTCATGGGTTCAATCACACCCATGTCAAATGGAAAGGTGTACATAATAGTCGTTGTTAACTATTGTACAAAATGGGTATAATCAGTAGTCATCACCAATTGTACATCTTTCACTGTTGCTCGGTTTGTACAACAAAATGTTGTAAACAAGTTTAAAGTGCCATGGGCACTGATTTCTGAAACTGGTACTTACTTTACATGTGCCACATTTTGTAAGCTCATGCAACACTTGGGGGTTGAGCATAAATTAACAACATCCTACGACCCCCAAGCCAATGGTCAAGAAGAGGTTACTAATAGGGAGATCAGGAAAATCTTAACAAAAATAATTAGCAAATATAAGAGAGACTAGAGCACAAAACTCAACGATGCCCTTTGGGCATACCACTCAACATGGAAACTCCCTATAAGTTAACCTCTTGATGACCTAGTGTACAGAAAATTACCAACTCTTCCAATTTAATTTGAGCTTATTAAACTTTCAATAGCTTGTGACCTAGACCTAGACCTGAGCTTAACCTAAAAAGAGAGATTGATTAACCTTAACATGCTAGATGAGAATCGATTAGTAGCCCTATCCTTAAATAAAGTGCACAAGGCATTTAGTAAACAATGTCATGACCTTAGAATAAGGAAAGTTAAATTTCAACCTAGAGATAATGTCCTTTATTAGAACCCCACACATGTCCATTAAAAGACTAAGTTCTAGATGTTGTGGGAAGGGCCTAACATCATTTATGAAACCTTTCATTCTAGGGCCATGTTGATCTATTAACCTAAGAGCTCAAACAAGAAACAACTAGTCAACATGCAACAACTAAAACCTTCCCATGAGTCTAACCAAGCTAGTGAAATCAACACCTTCTTAGATGGATGATTTGGCTCAACTTTTTGGATCTCCTCCTTCCAACTTAGTCATGGGGGAGATGGCCATCCATGCTAATCATTAAAATGGCTCTTTAGTTTTTCAACTTTTTTGTTTTACACTTTGTTATTTTAACAAATTTTTGTTTTACAACATTGTTAGTATGTTTTATTTTATTGAATATTTTACAATTTATTTTATATTTTCCTTTATTTTGATGTGAATTTTCTTTGTTTTCTAATAAAATTACTTTGCTACTGACAGCACACAGTGATACTGTAGCTGTTTACTAATGGTGGTTTGTACCTAATGTTCTTGGTTGCTAATGTTTGGTTTCTATTTTTAAATTTTGATGATTGATGACTAAGACAAAGTTTCTTTTTCATAGAACAAGCAATGAGTCCACATCATCTACACATTCATTAACTCTATAGTTTTTCTTGTTTTGGATGTATGAGATTACTTTTTCATTCATAAAACCTTAACAAACTTGTGACCTAGGTAGTTTTCAAAATCAGGAAAGATCTAAAAGGTTTGAAAAGGATGTAACTTCAAGGGGATTCATTACTCTTTGTACCTTTCTACTTACTTGAGTGCTTGAGTGTTTTTCATGGATTTATCATCATTCTATGTTGACCAATAATAGAAACTTGAATAAGTCTCTGCATGGTATGGTTTCCATCAAAAAATCCATAAAAACATTAAGTCCAAAAAAAGATGGAAATTCAAAGCATCCCCCTTAGACAAAATAAACAGGCTACAAGAATTGGTTATAGGACAAGAAAGACATGTTACCAACGCTTGAAGGTCCCCTCTAACTAAGGCCCTTTCTCACTTCTCGCTTCTTTTTTCTTCTCAAATAAGTTATAGTGTTTGATTTATGGGAGCATTCTTGTGTCTTGAAGGGGTGGATTGATCTTAGGGTGGTGTTGTGAAGTCATTGAAAGTGGTTGATTTTGGTCTTGATTGAGGATGGATTTTATTAGGTCATCTAACCACATAATCCACAAGGGACTTCATGTGACCATGATTCTGAACTCCATTCCACTTTCTCTCTCATTCATCAATACTTTCCATTTTTCACCTCACTACCAGTTTCCATGTATTGTTTAATAGCTTAGTTTGATGTATTGAAATTCTTAGGTAGATTCTTCTAGATTTGGTCCTTAACTTTTCATAAAAATTAATCAACTATGCAGTCCATGAACTCCTTGGGTTGAGGTTATGCGAGGGTAAAAAGGGCATGAGCTTGTTATGGGGAGGATTCACTTGCATAGCTCTTGGTTGGACTAGTTAAGTCCCTTATCCTTAGGCATTGGTTCAATCAAATCATTTGCATTCCCCATTAATTACATCCAATTGTGTGCTCCTTAAGGCATTTCTTTAATGAAATTGCATTCTCCCATCAATTCCTCCATTTTTGTGAACTATCAAATCCTCTATGCATTTTATCATGTTATTGGCTTCATGGGCTTCCAAAAGACTTCAATTTCATGTAAAAAATCCTTTTATTTCTTGACTTATTAAAAATTCAATAGTGGTCAATAGATGCATTGATGCAAGCTCGCATATGCTAGTCTTGCGTTGACACATTCAAGTCGATGCGGGCCCATTGACGCATGATAAAAATATTATAATTAGGGTATAACTCTTAGCAAGGTTTGTCATTTTACTTCAAACAAGAGGGGATTTTTTTGTGATTTTTCAAAGCTCCAAACCTTCCAAAGCCCCATATCTTTCACATTGCTTATTCAATTTCAGTCGTTTTCAATCCTCTAGCTATCAGAGCTATGCTCTACATCTTTGAGGCCACAAACCTTAGGTTTTTGATAGAAATTTTTTTGGAATTTTTCTACCTTTCCCATGGGTTTAATGCATAAAATAATATTAAATCATCATCCTATGGAAGTTAAACCCTTCCAAAAAACTCTGCTAACCTAAAATCAATTAAAGTAATATTAAAAAATCAATTTTCCATGACCACACCTTAGCTAAGTGTAATTTTCCCACACTATATGCTAATCCTTGATTGTGGTCTGGTCATAGATGACACCAAGATAGAAGCATGGACTAGAGGTAGGACCATCTCAACCTAGGGACAAGTAGCCTAGAACTAGAAAGGGCCAACAAGAATAACCCCAGGAGCACGAAGTCAAAACTCATGCCATGAGATGTCTTCTTGAGGATCCCAAAGTGAAGTCTGTTTCTCAAATTTTAAAAGAAGTAGAAGTAGAGCAATCTCATTGAGATGAGGTATCAGGTCCCATGCTTAGACTTGAAGTTATCTTGATCCATGCCTACCTTGATCAAATCAAGCCTAGGGATGTTCAACGTTCAGTTCTTTAAGAATTAAACTTTGGAACGTTCCTGGAGTTCACTCTAGAGGAAGTCAAAGCTCAATTGTAGACCTTTCCAATGTGGCCAATCATAACTTCCAATAGGGAGTGGTACATGGGAGAAAACTACCTCTTCTAGAACAATCAATAGCTAGGTGCCATAGTTAAAATAAAGGATATTTGTATGTCCTACTCAATGGAATCAATCACATAGGCTCTTAACTTGCCTAATATTGGAATCAGCTTGGCATAGATCTCAACTTAGGTAAACCCTGAGGTAAAGAAAGAGTGGACCCAATGATGCTATGGAGTGAACTGCAAGGAATATGGTGCATTCATTGTAGTGGAACACATGTATTATAAGATAGTATCCCATCGCCTCAATCCAATGGTGAGGCCTAGTAAGGTGACTACCTTCTGCCCATGCATGTGCTGCTCCAAGTGAAAATTTCTCCATAAATCTTCCATAGCTAATCTATCTAGAGATAGAAAATTGGTTTAAAGAAAATGAGTATGGAAGGAAGACCTCGCTCTTTCCCTACCTCATTAGAAAATTGTGCAAAAGGGAAAGAATAGTTTACTACACCAACAATGCAATTAGACGTGCTCCTTCTACCTCTTGGGTAGACATGATGAAAGACAAGACCCCAACCACAACCAAGGAAGAGGAGTAGCAACCAGCACCTCCACCATCCACTCATGAAATAATACTGAACTCTCACACTACCCTTGAACGAATGCCCAATATTCGAGAGTAGCTCTTACATGAGCAGGAGTAGCGAGTAGGAATGAGTGATGGTGATCCATCTGTGTATCACCTAGCGATGAGTCACCTCAACAAAGTGGCTCAAACCATCAGCTAGATGGAGGAAGGTTGGCAAATTTTCTCAGCCCAAAGAATGTAGCTGCTCAAGAGGTCAAATCCTAGCACTTGAGAGGTAACGATGTCTCTCTCACAATAGCAATAATTTCCAAAAATGTCTAGGAATTCTACTAATTTCTTGGTGTGTGTGGAGGAGGGCAAGGGGATAACTATCTTGGTGATGTAGCACTATGGGTAGGAGAAAATAGTAGAGGTGGTTGCTAATAGAATTACCAAGGCATTAAATGCACCTATGGTATTTATACAAGATGTTTCTACACTTAGACATGTGTAGACATCCACATGAATAATTAACGGTAGATAGATTATAGCCTAGCATCAGGAGTTGTTGGGCTGACTAGTGGGAATTAGGTAATTGATTCTAGATGTCTTTGACCTTTGATGAGTGGCAAGGTACCCCTACACTCAACCATATGAATATGAGCATTACACGCGCGATCCAGTTGAACTCCGCAGACGGACTAGTTGTGGCATCTAGACAGTTAGCCTTAGGTTGCAGTTCACTGTATTCCCACCTGGACTAGTATTAGCTTTGTCACGTATGGTTTAGTCCAGAGTGAGGTGTATGATGGGTTTCTAATCTAATGCTACTCTTGAAGGCAATGGAAAGTAATATTAACTAAGCTAGGAGAGAAGGGTGAGAGAATCTAATCTAGCCTAAGTGCGATGAGCATCTGTTCCTTGATTATTCGTACATATGTTGGACTTTGTGCACAACTACCATTGGGATTACCAAGCACAGATCCTAGGTACACTACTGGGTTACCAAGTAGTCACACCTAACTGCTCGTAATCAAGTCGTACTCATTCTGCGTTTAACATGAGTTTAAGGGTGAGAGAGTATTAACTAGGAAAGCAGTAAATAACAATAATAATTAATTAATTAATTAATTAAACTAAGTGAATGCTGCAATGATGAAGTAATCTTGATATTTAATGCTGGTCATGTGCGTGTCCAAGTACGTCATTCTTGAATAAAGGATGCGGTACAATTACATTCACCACACTGCGGGCATGTAAGGAGAGGAAAAGGGAGAGAAAGAAAAATCAAAACTAACTCTAAAATTGACTTATTAGATCTGTCTACCTCTTATTTATAGATGAGGAGACAGGTTGTGATATCGTGTACGTGATATCGCGTCGGCTGTGAAACCAGGGATGCGATATCACGGGTGCGATATCGTGGGTGCGTTATCGTGGGTGCGTTATTGCGGCTGTCAGCAAATTCATGACTCATAAACCTTTTAAATACAATCACTAAAACCTATTTGAAGCTATTGGAAGTAAGGAGAAAATACATTGTCATGAAGGGACAACTCAAAATAGCTTGAGCTCAAAACTGATGCTTGGTTGCAAAGGTTGTTGAACTAAGAGCTTGCCTTGCTTATCTTGTGTTTCTCAACCCTACACTGATCTATGATGAAGCATTTAAACAAACTCAAGACAAGATCAAGAAGGATGAGGATGCAAAGGAGACAATGATCTTGATTAGTCCTTGGCCAATGCCATCATGCATAATATCCAAAAGGCCTTGGATCACATTCACTAGGAGAATGTAACTTTGACCTCAAAAAATCATCGCTTGTCGAATGTTCATGTGTAGAAGTAGCAAATGCAAGATTTCATCCATTAATAGTAGGAGTAGCTAGTGAGAGTGAACAGTGAATTGAGAAAATTAACGACTGAAAATAGAAACCTCTCCATGGAGGAAGTCTAACCTCTTTGCCAAAAATTTGTGATAGAAATAGCCTCCTAGAAAAATGATGCTCTTAAATTTGAGAGAGTTAAAAATCACTATAGAGATCAGGTTGGTTTACAAAAAGAAATCAATGAGTTACATATTTAGATGATGAAGGTGAAAGTTAATGTGGCCCTCTAGTAGCTCAAGGAAGGAGGAGATGTTTGGCGCCTTATCTTTGATGGGGTCAATGACTACAACAAGGCAAAGATCTACATGAAGGAGTTGGAGATCGAGGAGATGATGGAGTACATGGAGCTTGTTAATTTTTTTCGACTGTTAGATAGCCATGATTTGAATTAGAGAAAAAGGTGGCCAATTGATACTTGTTATATGAAGCATAGTTCGAGCATCAGAAAGACACCAAGCAGAAGCTTGAGATGGCAAATGCAAAACTCAATGTTCTTAGGTAGCACTTCATTCATCAATAGTCTATAGATAAGAACCTAGCTAGGAGAATGAGTGACTACTAGGATTTGTAGAATGCAGTAAAGGCATTTGACATTGAACACAAACTTTTCACTGCTTGGTTTGACAATGTGAAGGAGTTGTTCTCAACAATGCCCTATCCTTGGGATGTTTCCACATTAGCCCACATTTGTGATGTGGCATGGACTATGAACAATCAGGAATAAAAAGGAGAAGAGGAATCCACTATTAGATGCCTTTTGTCTTCTGCCAAATTTTGTAGCTACCATAGGTCAACCACAACTACCTCAACCACTATGTGTGCCTAAAGTGGGAGGTCCTTCGAAGCCTCAAGAACCTCCATTGCCTGGGACCATTTGAGCTTCTTCATTATATTCACATCATCAAAGGAGTTGTGTTTGTTGATTTTGTCCTAGTGTTCAATTTTATTGTCCTAAAAATTAAGATTTTGTAATGATTGTAATTCCATACACTTAAGCACTTAGTACTTGTTTGTGTTTGTGTATGTTAGTAGTTAGTCAATAATCCCATACCATCCCAAAATTTTGTAAAAAACTTGTTCCTCCTTTTATTTGCTCAAGGATGCATTTTCATTCAATCGTGGAGGTATGATGAGTCATGCCATGGGTTATGTCGATGAGGCCTCATCGACATGGTCCCATCAATGCGACCTTGTCGATGTAGGTGCATCGACTTATGATTTGATGTGACCTTGTCAACATAGTGTTTATTTTTGCCTATAAATACACACTCACTTGCCATGTTTATGAAATTTTTTCATAGTTGTAGTGAAGCTCTAGCAGTTTTTTTACTTGAAAGTTAAAATATTTTTTTGAGTGCCTATAATAGGAGTCAAGGAGTATATGAATCTTTATTCGAGCATTGTTGTACTTGAGCATGACAATGTGTGTGGCAATAAAGACAAGCTTTCTAATAAACCTTGTAAACTTTGAAATATATTAATTATTTCCTTTATGAATTTAGTATTATATGCAATTTTATTTAATTATTTAAATAATTAAATAACTAATTATGAAATAAATTAAGTTAAATTTAGCTACATTAAATAGCGTTAAGTTAAGCACATAAGTACGATCACTCTGAGCATATGCTTGGTGTTTGGTAATCCCAATAACGCTTAACATTTGGTAACCCAGTAGCATTAAATGTGTTCAAGATCTATATAGAAAGTGGGAATAGATGCTTATGCTAGGATTAGTTAAACATGAGCTAGTTAGATTAAATTAGTAATTAAATATCTTTAATCCTCTATTCTTTATTCTTAGGCGACCTATAACATAAAACATAAAAATGACAAAAAATGTATGCATCAGTTGGAGTTAATCATACCTCCGCATCTCACAAGTGTAATTGGAAAGACAAAGATTGTAATGGTTAGTTTCACTTCCTAGAGACTAGTGTACTTAGAAGGTTAGAAGTCCATGGAGTTCGACTGGATCACTTGTGAACACTTTGTGATTTGTATGGTCAAGTGTAGGGTCTACTCACCTTCACCACTAAGTAAATAAAACAAAATGAGAAGAAATGAACTCACATGATTAAAACAAAGTAGTTGAATTGATGTCTTTAGGAAGCCATTTTACAAGTAATCTTCAATTATCTTTTTTGGTTCCCTTTTCAAATTCTATCTTTGAAGGTCCTTTTATAGTGAGCTTAGTGTAGTTACAATAATCTTGAGAAGTTGAGGATATTACAAATATCTAGGAATATTAATATATAACCACCCTAGAAGTTATAACTTCTATAGGAAGTTATTAGACATTTGAGCCATGGTTGCTAAGTTTTTTCTTGATAAGAAATATCATGGAAGTTACCATAGGAAGTTACAAAACTTAGAGAAATACGTGCCATAGTTGGCAAGTGTCATGTCAAATGCAAACATTTAGAAGATTTAGTTGTGCTTCTATACAAACTTTCATGGAAATGTAATAAATAAATAAAGAAACAAAGTAAAGATCGATATCCCCCTTTGCTAAATCATAACTTTCCCATGTGCACATTTATTACTTTTATTCAAACTGATATTATAATTCATGTTCAACATAATAATCTATATTGTTTTTTATTATGCCCCAGCCTAAACTTTTAATTTCAAAATAAAACATGATTCTCTCTAATCAATTGTGGGAACATAGGGGCAAAGGTTTATTGTTTGTCATGTGTTGTAGGGAAGAGGGTTCATTGTTCGCCATGTTGCATCTCTTCATTGTTCACCATAGGGACAAAAATGCTGGTGTAGTTCCTATTGATGCCACTACACATCGCTATTGCAGCATTTTTGCCATTGCGCCTACCACCAAGCAAGAGCAAACTCCTTGCATGCGTTCTACCATCAATTGTGTCGACAATGCCACCATGCTGCCACCATATCATCCCCCGCATTCGCCTTTGCTACCTTTGAAGTTGCTTCCTTATGATGGTTAAAACCCTAGGAGGAACTACATCAAAGATCATTTGTAAGTAAGGACAAGACTAAGCTTGGGGTTGCATTAGCATTGTAGTTGGGGCTGTACGTAGGTTTGTAGCTTGAAATAACTATTTACTTTTATGGAGAAGAATTAGTTCATATCAGATGCTGATGATAACATAGGAAGTATGAGAGTTGTAGGTACATTCACAAATGCTATTTTTCCCAAATCTAAAGTAGGAGTATTTCTTGGAAATTTTTAAACCAAATTACAATTTGGTTGCACACGTATGCTTGTTAGAGAGTTTTCAATAGCCAACCATAGAAGTGACAAGCATCCGTGTGCAACTAGATTGTAATTTGTGGACTAAAAAATATGCACACTAATGAATTGATGTTAAGTTTATGATCCTTGCCTTCTTCTTAGAGTTAGTGAGGGTTAAGACATATGGTTTAACCCACAATAAGGCATATGATATATTGATGTTTGTTGGCTAATATGGTGCTAAAGTAAAACATGGGAAAATGAATATAGAGTCTAGTAACTAAAGAATAATGAAAATGAAATGTTGAACTATCCTAACGATGATAACTATATGGTCTTGATTTATTGTACACATCCTCAGTTAGTATAATCATCACTAGGATTATCAAGTGACTTGCTACTGGGTAAACCAAGCAATGCCACTACTAAGTTACTACAAGAATATACTTTTGTGCTTGAAATCAATTGTACTAATTCCACTAAATACTAACAAACATTAGAAATCCAAATAACATGGTAAAGGAAAATTGTATGAGAAGTAAATCTAAGGCATATAAAATGTTGCAATGATTATGAATAATCTTGATCTTTATTTTTTGATTATGAAGTGTGTCAAAGTACCCTCCACTCAAATAAAGATGTTGTAAAATTGCTTATAATAACATTGTAGACACTCGCAACTATTTTTAACTTCAAAAAAACAAACTACAAGAATATGTCAAAAGGACTAACTAAAAGATAACTTTGACATGATGGTGGCCTCATATTTATAGGCATGATTGGGCCTCACTACATTGCATTTATAACATTGTAAGCCAAGCTACAATATCATAGTTATGATATTATAGTTATTTTAATAACCCTCAAGACTGAGTAAAAACCTCATCCTTAAGTTAAAACAAAAGGAGGATGGAGTTATTTCAAAATTGTGGGTTTATACAGACACAAAAAAGATACTATATATAAACATTCAACACTTATCGACTACTAAATTTTAGTGTCTCATCTTTGTTTGAGTGAATAAAAAAATGAAGCAGAATCACTCCAATTTGCTTCAACTGTTTAAACACATCAAATCTAGAAATAGAAAATATGCAAGATAATTTAATTGTTAGAAAAGCTAGAAAAACTATAACACCTAATCCTACCATGCTTGGCTAGGATGAAGTGATATCTAGGATCGCTAGTAATAACACAATGAAAGCATGATAAACTAAGAAACCAATGGTGCATGAAAATACATTAAGAATAAATCACTCAATGTATATATATTATGGAATGTCAAACTGCACAAAAACTCCTTGGAAAACCAAAGACTTAGCATACATTTCAATTTATAAAACTGCATGTCTCTACATAAACTAAAAATTTGTACTATCATATGATACAAAATATAAACATCATCATATATATAAAAGCATAGTTAGGCTCATACAAATATGAATAGCCCATACTATTATACATGGAAATATACATCAACCAATCCTCAAAGAATGTTTCCACCTATAACTAAATAAAGTTAGTGTAAATTTGAGTGGGAAGCCTTTACCCTAGCCTTATTATATGATCAACAAGTACTACACTAAAGGAGAGGAATAAGGTATAAGGCAACCCACATCAACTATTAGTCTTACACATGCGCAAAGAAACACATGCACATACAATATCACACATAACACTAGCATAATCATTACTAAAGTGAATAGATGACCGTTATATAGTGATAGATATATCACTATCAAACATAATAAATCATACATCCATTACACACCATCATATACATCTTCATTATCATGCCCATGCCAACATACCCACTCCATAGCATCAAACAACACATGTACCATACAATCATAGATCAATCATAAGAGATATTATCTATGTTATGACTCACAAACTAATATCATCATATACGCCTTATCCATGTTCTCGTTAGCATATCCACACTCAATGTAGCATGTGAAACATTGTTATGAGTGCTTATAAACAACCATTGCCTATAGGTCTTTTATTAGTCTTTTATTTATCCAATTGGTGCTAGGGTCCATCAACTTATGACTTGTAACCACTAGCCTTCTAAAGGACTAGCTATAGGGCGAACATACCTATGCCATGTACTAACTGAAGGGACAAACACACCTATGCTCTCCCACTCTCAAATGAGGCCTAAGACAAGAGCCTTACCAATGCATCATAGTGGAGGTCAATCCATAACTACCTTCAAGAGGCCTCATCACTAGAAGGTTCATACCCTTATGCTAGCATCACCTACTAGCAATCACTACAAGTGTCATTGTGAAGACATGTACAAATCTAGACTAGCTTAAGTCACATGTCGCAAGCACAAAATATCCAAAACAAACATAACATGATTCCATATATTCACACCTAATAATCATATTCATTCTATGAGAACAATACCACAAATTTACAAAACAAAATTTTATGCCATAAGCATACTTCTTGAGCTACAGATCATTCTGTTAAAATGACCACTATTGTAACTTCCAATATAATATATGTCAAAAAAGAAAACAAATTCTACAATTAGAAAGTACATCCTAATATAATCGCAACAACACTAATTTCACCTCAATTGGACTCTAGAAGTAAATTTATGTGCATTTAAAGTTTAATTACTAAAATAAGAAATAATATTATTTAATTCTAGCTAATAAAAATTGAAACTCCAAGAAACTCCCATGCAACAATAGACCCATTAAGTATAATATTCTAACCATGCTAGTCTCATCAACATTACTTCTAATATTCCACAAGTCCACATAATTTCATACGTCACATATTTATTCATAAATAATTTGTAATCAATACCATAAAATTTTGGGAAATTTACAAAAGAATACATCCAAACCTAATATTTTAACTATTTGCCCCACATGCCCACATCACATGATCATATACATTAATTGAACACAATGATATAGGGAAAAGGTAAAGACAACTCACTAATTTAAATTATTGCAGCAAAAAGTCCAAAACAAGCATGAAATCCTTAAAAAGTTGGCAAAACTCTGTTTCACTTCAAACAAATACTATACCCACATAGATATGATTGCAGCGATTCCAAATCGAAGTTTAGAGTAAAGAAAAATCCATCCACAAAGGTCAAAATTTAGAAGAAGAATGGGAAAATGGAAAAAAAAAAGTAGAAGAAATGGAAAGAACAGACTTACACTCAGTTTTTGTTCACATAAACGAAAAACAGAAACCAAATTCCTTAATAAGCAATGAGGGAAGGTAGTGGAAACAATTGAACTATGTGTAAATTTTACACTTTCTGTATAAAACATTTACTTTTTTTTTAAACATTGCATGTGATGTGCACTTGTAAAAGAATTTTACTATTAACTTTGTTTTTAAGAAAGAAAATAAGAACTATTTTCATAAGCTAATTTTTTAATTTCCTCCCTAACTAATGTCTTGCACTTTAGACATGCATAACAAACACATCATAACTACAAATCAAAATCTATTTGAACTTATGAGATCTATATCAAACACTCTACACACCCACATGCTAAAGTCACATCCAAGCAACACACGACATAGTGCTACTATTCAAATGCATAAATACCAAAATCACACATAAAGCATAAATAATTACCAAATTGTTGCTCTTGTATCCCAATCTAACATCTTTGCCAGTCACATCACCTATTTAACACATCACACAGGGCTAGTGTACATTATCATGTTAGTTAAGCATGTAAAGAAATCATAATCATAACATAAAGGCTAAAGCATCATAACATATAAAGAGCAATCATAAGAAATAACTTGTCCTCGATAAGCTGTTAAGACCACACACATAATGTATAAATCAGAATCGTATGGCCATATCGAATGTATCTACAAGAAATGTAACAAAAACTAGGTATCTTCAATTAAATCAAGAAGATTATAATTATAGCGAACTCACAACTCGATTCACATTCAATCATCACACACTCAACACTATTAGAAAGCATGAGGCTCTACAATCATATAATGACTAATCTCAATGGACGGTTTAGTTAATCTTGATCTCTCCACACACAGATATGAGATTAGATGTGCATATAGAGAGTTATGGCCAAGAGCTCATACACTTGACTATAGAGACACATAACATCTCCTACAATCTTTCTATCACAACTTTCTCTTTCTTTCTATCTCTTTTCCATTTTCTCATCTATGCTTAACAAGCGATATAGCCTTTATATTTAACCCAACATAGAGCTGAAAACATCTCCTCTTCTAGTTAGATGTCTATCAGGAACTTGGAATATCTCCATGTTTTTCTTTTTAGCTTGTAGCAAATATGTCTCTCCAGCTTTCCAAACCTACAAATCAACCACTTATAGGAATGAAAAAGTGCTCGAAAGAAGTGTTCCTACATCAAATATCCCACCTTTTAAAAAGTGAACTTAGGTGAACAAGAAAGTAGGGGACGAAGTGATCCCTCACTAAACATGTTTGGTCTCATGAACTCATATAGCATCATCTGGATCGACTACTCATGCCTCTTCACTTCATGAATGCTAGAAGCTTCTCTCTTCTTGAGTACAATTACCTTCCACTCCTATGAAGGGTTGGACTTGTCAATAATCCCCTTCAACTCATCAATGTTATTCTATAAGATTTCATCATCCACTAGTCCATGGTAATGTACAGGATCTATAACATTAAACATAAAAGACATATCCACATCATTTAGTAAGTTAATTTCAAAAGCATTACCATTAATTTTGACCTTTATTTTGAAAGTACCCATCTTCTTAGCTTTTAACTTTGAAAAGTTGATACCTCTCAATCTCTTCTTATTCAAGTGCATCCAAATAAGATCACCAACATCAAATTTGGACTTCCTTGTGCCCTTATTCCTCTTAAGGACTCTTTCTTTAGCCTTCTTAAGATTAGCCTTCACTTGGGCATGAAGATCCTTCATATATTGGATAAAATTGACACTTAATTGAGATTCTCCATCAAAGCTACTAACATCATCCACCAACTTTGGACTAAACCCATAATTAACCTCAAATGGGCTTTTTCCAATAGCAACATAAAAAGCATTATTAGAAGAAAATTCAGCATGATACAACAAATTTTCCCACTTATTAGATTGTCCCTCACATAAACACCTAAAAATATTTAGTAAAGTTTTATTGACTAGTTTAGGGTTGCTATTAGATTATGGATGATATGCACTAGAAAAATTCAAATTTGTCCCTAAAAGNTGGATGATATGCACTAGAAAAATTCAAATTTGTCCCTAAAATTTTCTAAAGGAACCTCCAAAAATGACTAGTAAACTTGGAGTATCTATCACTAATAATATTAAAAGGAATCCTATGCAACTTCATAACATGTTAGGAAAATAAATTTGAAATATGAGATGGATCATTTATCTTTTTACATGGAATGAAATGTGTCATCTTAGAGAATCTTTGCACCACCACAAAGATAACATCATTGCCACTTTTAGTCTTCATGTTTTTTTGTAGCTTGTAGGAAAGACATCTCTCCAACTTCTTGAACTTGCAAATTGACCACTTGTAAGGATGAAAAAGGGCTCATAGCAAGTGTACCTACATCATAAAATATCATGTCAAAACACAATTGGATAACATCAATGACAACATTAGACAAAAAAAAAAGTAAACATGATGAAATTTCACAAGATTGTTAATGCTGGTCTTCATGTATTCCTTGGCAGTAGTGGTTGCTATTGCAATAGTGGTTGGTGGGTTTACTTTTTTAGTATTGTTAACTTCTTCATATTAAACTATTGAAGTAGAGCTCTTAGCTTCTCCTCATCTCTCCTTGGATCATTAATGGCCCACACCAAGTTTACCAAATTTTCTATGTTAGGCATTGTCCAAGGACACAACTATGGAAATAATTCATTTTCCTCTTAACATATCACACTATGATATAGTTCTTTTAAATATCAAATTCCTTGGTCAATTTTTGCAAGTTGATTCATTTATTTACTTGTCCAAATTTACTACTACATCCTTTTGATTATGATAACTTACTTTTACCACATGAAGTTTTGAGTTAGCAACATGAAGTTTTTATTGTGTTTCATTTCTATGCTTGAACTCCTTCTTGTATAATAGTCATAGGCTAACATTTACTACTCTAATTCATTTATGGGTATCCCTACTATTAACATGGCCAAGTTGGCATATTTTAGATTTAGCAATGCCATGTACTCAGTTATATCTTCAATTTGCAAATGCTTGAGCTTTAATTTAGCTTGATGGACTAGTGCGAGACTACCCAAGATGGGTTGCCATATTGGTAATTTTTGCATGGTAGTGTTGAATTTAGCCTTTGCTATTTGGATAGCCTTCTCATTCACATGTTTTTGCATTCCCACCTAGTCTTTGAAATGATATTTGAGTTTCTCATGTTTCTTGACCTTATTTTGCCATGTGTTGATGTCAATAGTAAATTTTTATTAGACAATGAAAATTTCCTCCATTAATAAGTGGTGAGTCATGTTTTGCATGACTCCAATATCAAATATTTGATATCAAGGCCACGATGTTAGGTATCTGAATCAGGACACAACCTTTGATGTTAAGCATCCAATATCGCCCCTTCTGTGCTAGCCTATAAATATTGCACTTGGGTGCATGATTGAAGGATAGTTGTGTTGATAATTTTAGAGAGATTTTTCATAGATTTTTAATTTCAAGTTTTATTATCTTCTAGTGCATGCTCATAATGCGATGTTAAGTGATTGTACAACATCCTTATTTGAGTGTGATGTACTTGGATGCATTACATGACTAATAATAAAGATCAAAATTACTTCATCATTACATCATCCACTTAGATTTATTGTTGGTTTTAATTGTTCAATCTTTACTATTTTTCCTTAGTTAATGTTTCCATTTATTATTCTTTATTATTCATATCATTAAGTGGAATGAGTATGACTAATTGTGAGTGCTTAAGTGTAATCACTTGGTAGTCCAACAGTGTATTGTTTGGTATGCCTAGTGATGTACGCTTGGTAATCCTAGTGGTAATTACACTAAGTCCAAGGCATGTATGGATGATTAGGGATAGATACTCATCACATGTAGGCTAGTATAGATTTCACTTTCCACTATTAATTAGATTAATTAATCGATCTCTTTATTATTATCATTAGGAGTAGCTTAGGGCCAAACAACATTAATCATCATATGCCTCACTTTGGACTAAACCATACATGACAAAGCTACCACTAGTCCAAGGGGAAAGATAATGAATTGCAATCAAGGCATAACAATTTAGATGCACAACTAGTCCCGTCCATGGATTTTGACCAGATTATGCATGAATGCTTGTGATTTGTATGGTTGGGCATAGGGATACCTTGGCGCTCATCATTGGTGCTATTGCCAGGGATGGTGCTAGTTATCTAGATTAGTTATATTATACATAATCACTATAAATGCATTAATGATATATCTTTTAGAAAATATCAAATCACACACACCATAAACCAACAACAATGTCTCTTTCACAAGGAAGCAATAATGCATTGTATAGCAAAGACATCCATTGGAGAACTAATGAGATATATGTTGAAGAAAATATGAGTGATCAACCTTATGCAGGGGTTTCATATATTCATGACCACCCTGACTACACTCAACGACTACATTCACTTGAGGTAGATAATCCTAGAGGAGGTGAAGTAAGTCCTAGACTAGGGAAGGGCTTAAGGCCTAGGACCTCCTCAAACCCTAGAAAAGATAAATCAAGGAACCATGGGGAATACCATAGAAGCCATGGAAATCCTCCCAGTTCCTCATCTTCATCTTCCTCTTCAACGTCTAGTTTTGACAAAGATGAACATAGGTATAGAGACAAAGCTCCAATATGGGGTTCAAATAAAAATAGAAATCAAAACCATGGGAAAAATCAAAGACATCAAAATGAACATAGAAAAAAATCATCACAATAAAATGTATAGAAATAGAAATTTTCATCACAAAATATATGATGACAATGAACCCTTGTTGGCCACTAAGAGCTTAATGCAAATCATAGAGGTAGTTAAGATACCTTGCAAGCATCGTAGGAAAAGTCACCTAAAAAGGATTGATATGAATAATATCCCTAAATTCATAGGAGGATGTGATTCTAATCCACAACATCATTTACAAGCCTTCCATGATGCCTATGTCTTACACAACATTGAAAGTGGATGGTAAAATCTTAAACTCTTTCCTAGGATACTACTAGACAAAGCCAAAGTGTGCTATCAATTGTTGAAACCAAATTTAATCTGTTGGTGGTTCACGGTGTTGGAACTCTTCAACAAGAAATACCAAACCTATGCGAGGGTGTCCAACTTGAGGAAACAGATCCAAGGATTGAGACAAGAACAATGTGAATGCTTGGATATGGACCCAGATAGATATTATTCTCTACTGAATAGATGCCTAGGCCATGGTTTCTTTAAGGACAACCAACTTTTCACATCATAGATGGGCTTTGTAATGAAATGAGGGAGATCCTTGGGATTTATGCCCAAGGTCAATTATATGAGCTATGAACCCATCAGATCCAAGAGCTAATTAAGCATGTGGTGAGAGAAGAAGAAGACCTATGAAAATGGGAGAATGTTGCGAATTATCACTGGGAGCCAACTTTTTAAAAGAAGGAGGTTCATATCTATGATAAGGAGAAAGATACCACTCTTGATAAGGTGATTCTATAATGAACCTTATCTATTGATGAACTTAAAGCAAATTTCGATAGGATATCAGAGTGGATATATGAAAAAGTCACAACTTTCGTAAAAATTGTAGAGGAGAAGGTAATGCAAAACAAACTAGGTGATCACAATAAATGAAGGAAGCAGTACCAAGAAACAGGTATGAACACTTATTGGCAAACAAGGAAAATGACTGAAGAAAAAAAGATTATAGACTCAACCACAAATGAAGATTATGAATGTGACATCCACATATATGACTACCTACAGGGTCATTACCTAGTCATGTCACATTTACATGAGTATTGGGCTTTTGAATTAAATCCAAAATTTGTACAAAAGCACATGCATAGGAAATTTCCTTTTCCACATGGTAATTATAAACCATCCCACAACCAATCGTACTATCCTAGGGGGACTTATTACTAGCCTTAACATTGTCATCAATGATAGTGGCAAAATCCAAAGTCTTGGAAGAGGCCATCACCAAACTAGCCCTACCCTTACTACTAGTTGAAACCATATGGATATTATGTTTAACATTCTATTTCTCCATCTAGTTCTACATCTTTTACTTCAAATCGCTACTATCACTCTCCCAAGTACCATCAACCCATGACATCCCTTGAAGGATCACCACCTCGCACCTCTTACCATCCATCTTATCCTCGATATTCTCATACTCCACCTCATCACATGCCACCACAAGCAACATAGGAAGATTTAGCACCACATCATCAACAAACAAATGCTACTTGTGCTGCGAATGTGCATAGACATGCTGATACCAGTAGGTTCCCATGGAAATAGAAATGTCCTCTCTTTAGAATAGCTCCCAGGTAGAAGTGAAACACTCATGGACGTACCACATCATCTAAACCAGCACAATGTCAATCTAGAGCAATGCCTTCCCTTTCACAACCAACATCCTTTGTGCCTACATGAGGGCCATCATCCATTATTATTCCAACACCCAAAAGAAGTAATGGATCTAACAATGTGGGGAGACAAATGAATCCATGCATACTGAATCATGATCAAGGGTGTAATCGTGGGCCAGACATTCGTAACATGGACACAACTCATACTCAGACCCATTGTACATTTAACAACCAAGTGTGTGAACAAAAACTTGTTTATGAAACTGCAACTAAACTAGGAGACACAAAATGGTTCAAAAATGAAAGGTTAATAATATTTTATACATGCATGGAGCTTTTCTATTTGCTTATTAATTCTTGCCATAATCAAATGCTTAGTTGTGGAAACCCCCTCTTCTAACATTCAGAATTCATATGTGTTTTTCATCTTTTTGTTTTATAATTATTTATTATTTTCTTATTTCTCATTTCTTGATACAAACTTTTCGTATTCTTTTCATCTTTTTCCAGATTTTTTTTTCATTTCCTTTGTTAGTAATCTTACTTGTGAATAAAATGATCATGTAGCCCATTGATGAACATGTGTTTGACATCGGTTGTGACATCATGTACGTGATGTCAGGGGGTCTAGCTATGATGTTAAGTACACAACGTCAGGGTGTATATGCCAAGTCTATAAATACTGCACTAGGGCTTCAATTTTCATAGTTAGTTTTTGGTCATTCTTAGTCAAAGTAGTGAAACTCTTACCATTTCTTTTCCTCAGAGTTAGAATATTTTCTGAGTGCTTGTAGAAGGAGTTTAAGTGTGTATAGTTCTTTGTTCGAGCACTGATGTACTTGATCACAGCAGTGTGACAGGAATAAAACAAAATTTTTTGATAATCCTTGTAGCACTGAGAATAGATTAAGATTTTCTTTATTACATTTTACTTTCATGCTCTTTATTTTAATGCATTTGAATTAAGCAATTTATTTCCAACAGTTAATGAACATAAGCACAACCACTTCAAGCATTCATATAGTGCTTGGTAACCCAGTAATGGTTAACATTTGGTAGCCTAGAAATGCTATATGTGTTCAGGATGCATCCAAGAAAGTGGGGTGGTTACTTATGTTAGGCTAGCTAGGCAATAGATGAATTAGATCTTCAATTCATTACCTTTCATTCTTCTTGTAAGTGATCAAACTCATAAAATATAAAGTAAGAAAAAATCATATACCTCAATTACACTTAAACCATACCCTTGAACTTCAAAAGTGTAGTTGGGAAGACAATAAATGTTCTAAATGCCCCTTTCACTTCCTAGAAGATTTAGTACATTAGATAACTATAAGTCCACAAAATTCAACCGGATCACACATAATGCCTTAGTGATTCATATGGTTGGCTGTAGGGATACCTCATTGCTCATCATTGGCACTATTTTTGGGGACCTTTTTGTTGTTTCGTGCACTATCTAGGACCTAGTGAACATATTTAAATCATTGGAATGAACCTTACAATCATATCCTATTTTACCATTACTACAACAATTGGTAGAACACACTGTGATTTTTATTTGCTAACTGAACATGTTTGCTTCTCATAAGAGTGATTCTCTACCTAAGGCTAATAGAGTTAATCCACCAAAGCCTCAATAGTATCGAATTATATATACTCATCCTGATGATTATGTGCCAAACTTCACCTTCATCCTACACCAGGATGAATAGCTACGGTGGCATGACATGGAGGACAACATTGTGTTGCTCCCCGTTCATGTTGCTCCTATAATGCTCTACCAAATGCTTGCACGATGTGGTCTTTAAGATCACCATGGGGAATATATTGTGGAAGATGTTGATGCCAGGGATTATCATTCCACTGAAGCACAATGTCTACAAGATCACTAGCTACAACAATACTATGAGTTTTTGAAGGGAAAAGGACTTAATGATTCTACATTTCTATTATACCAACAAGCTAGTGGGGAACCCTTCTTTGGGGATTTTTCATTCAATGAAACTCTTCTCTTTGACTTTGATCATGGAGGTCAAAACTGGAACTTGGAATCCATAATTCACAATCCTAATTCTGGCAACAAGGTATCCAATGACAAAGAAGGATCCGAAGGTCCAAGTTAAGATAGGGATGTAGACAAGAAGTAAGCTTATGATCATGATCACAATCCCTGAAGAGGTGGTAGTAGGCATCATGATGATGTTGATTCTCCTTCCTCTTCCCCTTCATCATCATCATCATCTTCTTCTGGCTCTAACCATGACCGTAGAAGGTGAGACCATGATGGAGGTGATCAAAATGAATGAAATGACTAATGGGACCAAAATAACCAAAGGGACTGTTGGGATAGACAAGATCAAGGATGCAGACATTCAAGAAAGGAACATTACCATGAATGAAGGGGTAGCAAAGGACATTGTAGGCACCATGATCAAGGCCTTAATAAGCCTCTATTTGCTACTCAAAGTATGCTTAACATCATAGAGGTAGTTAGAATCCTAACAAGGCATGTGAAAGATAATTGAGTCAAATGGTTAAACATGAACAATATTTCTCGATTTAAAGGAGGATATAACTCTGATCCACAAAATCATCTTCAAGCTTTCCAAGATGCATGTGCCTTGTAGAACATAGAGACTGAGTGGCAAAATTTAAAGTTGTTTCCCAAGACACTCATTAAAGAAGTAGAAAACTAGTACCAATCCTTAGAACTGGAATCTATCAGATGATGGAGTACCATGCTCGAGTTATTCAATAATAAGTATCAAACGTACTCCAGAGTATCTAGCCTAAGGAAGAAAATTCAAGGGTGGAAACAAGGAACACATGAACCCTTGGATGCCACCATTGGCCGATGCATAAATGTCTTGGCCATGGTTATTCTCAATTGGTTCAACCTCGTCACATTGTAGATTGGCTTCATAATGAAACAAGGAAAACCCTTGGTGTCTATGCCTAGGGATAACTACCAAAACTTAGTGCTTGACAGATACAAAGATTAATAGAGTAGGTAGCTAAAGAGGAGGGTGAACTAAGAAAAAGAGAAAGTGCAAAAGAGTACAATTTTGATCCTTTCATTCGCAAGAGGGAGGTTTGATTCTGCGATAGTGATGATGAGTTTGTATTTGATAAGGAGGTGCATAAGAAAACCTTGCCACTCCAACAATTTCAATCTAAACTTAAAACCAAGGTTGATCAGTTAAGGGACTCAATGGATAACAAATTTCAAGTTGTTCTCAAAATTGCTGAAGAGTCCAAGGAATAAATTAGTGAGTGTGAGTGCAGGAGGTGCAAGGAAGTTGAACATGCATATCGCAAAGGTAAGGGTAAGATTGCTACAATAGAAGAGGTTGTAGATAGTGAATTTGATGATGATTGTGGATGTGATGTCTATTAGTACAAACATCTTAAGGGATGTTGCCCCATTGTGTCACATCTACAAGAGTTTGGAATGTATGCCTTACATTCACAACTTACACAAAGGCAAACATCTAGAAGGTTACCTTATCCTCAAGGTAATCTCAGGCATTTCTACTAGCAATAACCATATTATCCAAGTGAAGCTCCATCACAACTGTATGAACAGTATCAATAGTGGAAGCAACCACAATCATGGGAATTAGCACCACCAAGGCAACAATACCCTTGCCAGTAGCCTGATACATATGGTTACCATGTTCAGCAACCCATGTCTCCACATGACTCTTCCAGTCACGTTTCTCATTTCTAGCCTCACTACCATCCTTCAAATTATTACTGAGCTCGTTCGCCACATGAAAGAAGGAATACCAACTCTTACCCTTATCCTCCTCCTATCCTTGTACATACTCCTCCTCCAGTTGCATAGCTACCACCTACTCCACCTATGCAGGGTGAATTGCTAGCCCAACTGCAACAACACAATGCTACGAGGTTCTTAATCTGCAACCAAATCATCAATCAAAGGGGTCGAATGCCTAACCAAAGAAAAGACCTTTCTTTTGACCTTGTAGTCCACCTAAGTCCTCTCATATACCTACGGTTGACAACCATGATCCTACTTCTTCCTCCATGTCAAATTCGTTCAGGCCTCCTTCAAACAAAAATCTACCTAGGATCCATATCATAATGTTTACTCACGTTGTGTCTAATTGGATCTGTGTAGGAAACCTTCCTAGAAAATTAGTTGATCTTGGAAGTCTAATTTATTTGCAAATTGCTGGGAATGAACCATGTAAGTCTCTTCTCAATTCAAGTTANTGCTGGGAATGAACCATGTAAGTCTCTTCTCAATTCAAGTTATGGTATTAATTTAATTTCTCATGAGATGTACACTACCTAGAACCTATCTCCTCTTAAGAAGAGCAACATAAGATTAGAATTGGTAGATCAGTCCATCACTGTTACATTGGGACTAGTAGAAAATATTGTGATCACTATATGTGGGTGGTCTTTCATGTTGATTTCCTAGTAATCAAAGTGGAGAACTACAAAGGGGATTTCCCAATCATCATGGGAAGGGCATGGTTGAGCACCATCGATGTAAGAATGGACATCAGAGATCTTTCCTTTGAGATATTTAAAGAAAATGCATTTGGAAAGATTGAGAAGAAGAGAGTTCTATGCATTACGTACAACCATAGTGGGTGCAATTGTGTGTAGAAACTATGGGTTGTAAAGCAAGCATCTATCTCTACATACAAATAGTGTGTGCCAAAAGCAAAAATTCAAAGGTTTTTGTACGTAGTAGTGACAAAATATGAGGGTACCTAATGGCTGACCACTGATTTTGAAAGGAGCATACTATGCATGGAACTAATTGAGAGCCTAACATGTGCATATGTCATAGGCATGGATGAACTAGAGCAAGTTCATCACCAACTCTCTAATGATACAAATGATGATACTCACTAGGGAGAGTTGGAAATTCTTAACAAATTTAAACAAGAGCCACTTGAGCTGAAAATGTTACCAATTGGAATGGAATATGTATTTTTCAAGAATGGGAAGCTGGTTATAATCAATGCAAAACCTGCTCCAGAACAGAAAAGATGCTATTGAAAGTAGTTGAAAGATGGTTTGTAGCTTTTTCTTGATCATATTCTGAACTCATAGGGATTGATCCTTCAATATGCCAGCATCACATCTATACTAACCTAACCATAAAGCCAAAATAATAGCCATAGAGGTGGTTGAACCCCAAATTGAAGCAAATCATCAAAGAGGAAATTGAGCAGCTCCTCAAGGTGGGGTTCATTTATCCCATTGCAAATAGTGAGTGGGTTATTCCACTCATAATTGTGCCAAAGAAAGGTGGAAAATGGTAGGTCTACATCAATTTTCGACCACTGAATATGACAATATTGAAGGATCATTTTTCATTGCCATTTGTTAACCAAGTGCTCAACACAATATCTAAGCATTGCTACTACAACTTTCTAGATGGTTACAGTGGCTACCACTAAATTCAAATTGCATCAAAAAACCAAGCAAAGACAACATTCATAAGTCCCTGGGGGAATTTTGCATATCGCAAGATGCCATTTGGTTTATGCAATGCTCTTGCCACATTCCAATGCTTGGTCCTAAGCATTTTTCAATAGCGAATTGGTAGTGGTGTAGAAGTATTCATGGATAACTTCTCCAACTATGGAGCTACATTTGAGAAAGCCCTGGACTGCCTTGAGCAAGTGCTAAAATGGTGTGTTGAAACCAAATTGCAACTCAATTAGTAGAAGAGTCACCTCATGGTCTAGGAGGGTATTTTATTGGAGCATAGAATCTTGCAAGAAAAAATTGAGGTAGACCCTGAGAAAATAAGGGTCATCTAATGAATAACCCACAAGCCAAAAATAGTTAAAGATGCTTCATCATTCATTGGACATATTCACTAGTACTAGCAATTCATAGAGAATTTATCTAAGATCGCAAAATCATTGGTTGAGCTAACAAAGAAAGATGTCCCTTCATTTGGACTATAAAATGTGAGAAAGAATTCCAGTAACTAAAAGAGAATCTTGTAGAAGCTCCAATCCTACAAGCACATGATTGGTCTAGACCATTTCATATTATGATATAAGCATCAAATTATGCCTTGGGAGTAGCGTTGACATAGTTAGATGACAAAAAAACATCCATATTACATCCACTATGTCAATCGAAGCATTGTGGATGCACAACTAAACTACACCACTACAGAGAAAGAATTGATGGTAGTGGTGTTTGCTCTAGAGAAATTCAAACATTATGTGCTTGGATGCAAGGTGTTTATGCACATGGATCATAGTGCCATCTTCTTTCTAATAAATAAGCCAATGGTGAGTCCCTATGTCATACGGTGGTTGGTGATCTTGCAGGAATTTAATCTTACAATGGTAGATCGAAAGGGCATTGAGAATATGGTCGCTGATCACTTGTCTTAGTTGTGATGGGATGACAAAGAGGAAGGAAGCCCACTCTTTGACATGTTTTTTTGATGAACTCCTCTTTGTTGGGGCTATAATTGAACAAATGCTCAATGAGCCAAAATGGTATGATAGCATTCTCACCTATCTTCTCACTCAGGAGATGCCATAGGGGTTGGACCACTAGAAGAAATAACAGTTTCTTCACCAAGTAAAACACTTCATGGAGATCAATGGACACCTCTACAAGGTATGCATCAATGAACTAGTTCATTGTTGTGTCCTTGATGCTGATCAACTATGTATTCTTCAAGATGATCATGAAGGTCCTTGTGGGGGACACTATACTAGGAGATGCACAGCCATTAAAATCCTGATGGCAGGGTATTACTAGCCAACACTCTTTAGGGATGCTCACCATTACATATGCTCTTATAAAAAATGCCAACGAGATGGTGGAATGCCTACTCAAATGGAGGGACCTCAACAATGGTTTCAACCACTAGAACCCTTTAACATTTGGGGCTTTGACTTGATGGGTCCCATCATGCCCATGTCAAATGGAAAGGTGTACATCATAGTTGCTATTGACTATTGTACAAAGTGGGTAGAAGCAGTAGTTGTCATCGATTATACATCTTCAACTACTGCTCAATTTGTACAAAAAAATGTTGTAAATAAGTTTGATGTGCCATGTGCATTAATTTCTGACAATGGAACTCACTTTACAAGCACTAATTTTTTGAAGCTCATCCAACGCTTGGGGGTTGAACATAAACTCACAACACCTTACCATCCCTAAGCTAATGGTCCAGCTGAGGTTACCAATAGGGAAATCATGAGGATACTAACAAAAAATGTTAACAAGTATAGGAAGCATTGGAGCACAAAACTCAACAATTCCCTTTGGACCTATCGCTCAACCTGGAAACTTCCTATAGGCTATTTTCCCTATGAGCTTGTGTACAAATAATTACCAACACTTTCTATTCAATCTGAACTTTGTACACTTTCAATAGCTTATGACCTTAACCTTAACTTAAGTCTAGCCCAAAAAGAATGATTGATGAATCTCAACTTGCTAAATAAAAATTGATTAGTAGCCCTATCATCCAATGAGTTACACAATGCTTATAACAAAAAGTGTCATGAATTAAAAATTAGAAAAGTCAAATTTTAAATGGGAGATAAGGTTCTTTACTGGAACCCCACACATGTACCTCAACGAACTAGGTTTCAAACGTTGTGGGAAGGACCTTACATCATTTATGAGACTTTTCCTTTTGGGGCCATGATGATCTATAAACATGAGAGCCCAAACAAGAAATCACTAGTCAACATCCAACAAATCAAACCTTTCCATGAGCATACACTAGCTAACACAACAAGCATCTCATCAGATGAACAACCACACTCCATATTTTGGATCTCCTCCTTTCAACTTAGTCATGGGGGAGATGGCCATTCATGCTAATCATACAAAGTGGGTCAGTTTTTCAAATTTTTGTTTTACATATTTTTTGTTTTAAACATTCTTTATTTTAGATCTTTTTGTTTTTATGTTATTAAGTTATTAGTCTTTTCTAATTTTTTTACACCATCATTAGTATAATTGCTATTTTACACTTTCTTTTATATTTTTTTATTTAATGTGATTTTCTAACTTTTTGTTAATAAGTACTAGGTACATTGGTAATGTGTTACTTGATGGTGGTATGTACTATTTTTGTTATTTAATTGTTGGTGTTTGATTTCTAGCTTTGAATTTTGTTACTATTAACTAGGACATGGTTTCTTTTCATGTAGTAGGTAGTGAGTCCACAACATCCACCCATCCACACTCTCTATGGTTTTCCTTATTTTGGAAACATGTAATCCATTTTTTATTAATAAAACTTTAATAAATTTGTGACTTTGGTAGTCTAAAAAATTGAGAAGGTTTCAAAGGTTTGAACAGGGTGTGGCTTCAAGGGGATTCAATATTCTTTGTGCTTTTCTATTTTCTTAGGTGCATGTGTGTTTTGATAAATTTCTTACTATTCTTTGCCATTCAATAAAAGGAAGTTGAATAAGTCCTTGCATGGTGTGGTTCTCATCAGAATAAAAAAATGATGATAATTCAAAGCACAACCCTTGGACAAAATAAATGCATATGTCTTCGCATGATGGTTCTCATCAAGACAAAAAAAAAATAATGAAGATTCAAAACACACCCCTTAGACAAAATAAATGCATGTGTCTTTGCATGGTGTGATTCCCATTTGAAAAAAAACCAATGGGAATTCAAAGCATACTCCTTAGATAGAATAAATGGGCTACAAGCACTAGTTATGGGACTAGTCTCCTCTAACTAAGGTCCTTTCTCACTTCCTACTTCTTCTCTAATTTGGAATGGTGGTTATTCTGTGAGAGCACTCTTGTGTCTTAGGGGATGGATTAGTCTTAAAATGTTGATGCAAAGTCACTTAATGTGGTTGGTTTTGGTTTAGACTAAGGATGGATTCTATCAAGTCATTTAACCATAAAATCCACAAGGGACTTTATGTGACCGTAATTACAAACTCCATTCCATGTTCTCTCTCATCCATCTATGCTTTTCATGTCTCACCTCACTACCAGTTTCATGTTTTGGTTTGATGTCTTGGTTTAATGTGTCAGAATTCTTAGTTAGTTTCTTCCAAGTTTTTGTACTTAACCTTTCATAATCATTAATCATCCATGGAGCTCATAGACTCTTTGGTTTGAAGTTATGCAAGGGCAAAAAGGCTTATGTCTACTTTGGGGAGGATCCACTTGCATATCTTTTGGTTGGGTTAGTTAAGTTCTTTATCCTTATACACTCGTATAATCAAATTCTCTTTTGTTTACCCCATTAATGACATCCAATTATACACATCTTCACAATAGTTTTCAATGAATTCTTCTTTTCATTATTGCGCATTCTTATACCCTCTTCAAATATTTCTTTGTGTTAAAATTTTTCAAATTTAATGGAGTACTTATCTCTTTTTACCCTATTTATTAGCCTTCCCACTAACACTACTCAAGGAACCAATCAACCGCAATCATAACCTAGTCGAGTATGACCATCAACAAGACAAGGCATTTAACCACTATGTGTTACACATTGCATACTAATGCATGATTCTATTGTGATTGCAATGGGAAGCATGGACAGGAAGTAGCACTATCTTCACCAAGGATAGTGCAGCAATACCACACAATGAGGACCATTCATGATCATTATATCTCTTCTCTTTCTCTCATTATTTTGCTACCAAGAGGTGTTGGATGTCAGTGATTATCTAAGGTGTTCACTTCTTTTATCATGAACATCCCATTTTGTAAAAATTGTACTTCCATATACTTGGGCACTTAGAGTCTATTTGTTTCAATTGAATTAGTCTATATGTTAGTCAAAAATTCCATACCTACCTAATATCTTTTGTAAAGAACTTGTTCCTCCTCTTCATCACTTGAGGATGAGTTTTCATTTAGTTGTGGGGGTGTGATGAACATGTGTTTGATGTTGACCACAACATCGCATATGCGACATTGGGGTGTATACCCCAAGTATATAAATATTGTGCCTAGGCTCCAGTTTTCATAGTTAGTTTTTGGTCATTCTTAGTCAGAGTAGTGAAACTCTTGCTATTTCTTTTCCTCACAGTTAGAATACCTGAGCGCAGCAGTGTGATGAGAATAAAATGAACTCTTTTGACAATCCTTGCAGCACTGAGAATAGATTAAGATTTTCTTTATTGCATTTTACTTTCATGCTCTTTATTTTAATACATTTGAATTAAGTAATTTATTTATAGTAGTTAATGAACACAAGCATGACCACTTTCAGCATTCATATAGTACTTGGTAATCTAGTTATACTTAACGTTTGGTAGCCCAACAGTGTTATATGTGTTCAGGATGTGTCCAAGAAAGTGGGGTGGTTACTTGTGTTAGGCTAGCTAGGTAATAGATGAATAGATCTTCAATTACTTTACCTTTCATTCTTGTTGTAGGTAGTCAAACTCATAAAATATAATGTAAGAAAAATCATATACCTTAATTACACTTAAACCATACCCTTGAACTTCCAAAATGTAGTTGGGAAGACAAAAAATGTTCTCAATGCCCATTTCACTTCCTAGAAGAGCTAATGCATTAAATAATTATAGGTCCATGGAATTCAACTGGATCGCATGTAATGCCATAGTGATTCATATGGTTGGGTGTAGGGGTACCTAGTCACTCATCACCCATTGAGGTGAGGCTTTCTCCATGTTGTCAAGTCATGAGGGATCAATTATTCTGATAGTAAGGCCTCATTCTCCATCTATCTATTTCATTAATAAGAGGTTCTTAACCTAGTTATAATGATGTCCTTTTCCATCACCAAAACTAAGAATAAACTCATAATCATGGTGCCTAGACAAAAAAGTAAAGAACCAAGTGGGAATGTGAAGGGTGTGACATCAAGGGGATTTGTGGATTCTCTTTGACCACTTCTGTATATTCTATCATGTTGCTAAGGTTGTAATTATATCCTTGTAGATCTAACAAAAAATGGGAGTAAGAGTCAAATAAAAGGGCACTAAATAAATTTTTGAGGAACCCACTAGAAAGACATGTACCCATGCTTGAAGGTTGGTGGCTTCTTAGAATACTTTCATAAAAAAATATGCCATGAATAAACTCCTTCCTTTGACAAAATGCCAAGTGATGCTACTCTTTGCAATCGTAGTAGCCTTATGGTTGTCAATCGAAGAGATGAAAGAATGTGATGTCACAGGAATGTGGTATGGACTTGGTTTGAATCTTGAAAAGATACGCTAATGACTATTTAATCATTAATAACACACACAAATTCATTATGCCAATGGTAAGACATCTCATGTTCCAATTTCTATAGCCCTTTCTAAAATCCATCTCATCTCACTATTTGTATGATCCTAACTTGTGGTTTTATGTGACATAAAGTTATTTTCTCAAATTGGTGGTTTTAACATGGTGTTTTGTTTCATAGGTATATGTCACATTCAACCCCTTTGCTACCTATAGACATTTTAGGTGTGGTAATACAACGGCATTATGGGCTGAAGCCTACTTTGGGGAGGATCCACTTGTGTAACTGTTGTGACTTGTACTTGTTTGAAACAACTACATCATTTTTCACCTTCCAAGTGCATAAATGTTAAATTTACTAATTTCCCTTATCATATAATTGATCCATTACACACCATAGGTCTAGTACCCTTTTTCTTGCATCTTCCAGAGATTTTAAGGTTGGCAACTCTATCTTCTAACACATTTAGTGCCTAAATACAATTTCTTACTTACCTCAAAACTATGGACTTAACCTGAAACCTTCCAACCAATCCTAGAGCCTTATTTTCCATGATGAATGCCCTCATAATATGTAGATTTGAGCACCCCGATATTGACTACCCAATATTGGGTTAGACTTGATGTCAAATCCCTAATATTGGGTCAAAAAAACCTACATATATGATCCCTGTGGTGCCCCAAAATTCATTCTCATCATTTGCAGCTAGGGAAGTTTTTGAAATTTTCTCTTGTGACTAAGAGCTCTATGCAATCGACTTCCACTTGCGATATTTTGCTCCATACTATAATTTTCATATCATTTGAACTTATTTGAACCTAGAGTGTTTAATTTAGTCGAGGGAGGGTGCTTGCATGAAAAAATCACATTGATTTTTCAAATTTTGCTATTATTTGGAAGGTATTACAAGGGTAAGAATGTTAAAAACCTTAAGTGTTTTAATGAAAAATCAATCATATTAATGCTAGAAACTTTAATTTTTTCACCCAAAGGACCATAACCGTCATGATAAGCCATACATAAGGAAAAAGAAACTAATCGTGAAGGGCCATAAAAGAAGAATAACACTTTTTGGGCATTTTTTGAAAATTTTTCTAACTCTGCAATCATATGAGCTAAAGAACTTAATGAAACTAAGGTTATGAGTAAGGTACAAACTTGTTAATGATAAATAACAATACCTTAGTAACATCCAACCCTTGATTGATTGCAAATGGTTCCAAAAAGAGAAGGACAAGAATGACCTTCACAAGGTGCAGCCAAACACTAGAGAGGTGGTAAAGGTCAATAAGGAGAGCAAGTCAAGCATGAGGAGTAGGAGGCCCAATCATTCAGCATTCATCAAGAGAATCTTGCTATAGGGCAATTAGTCCAAGAAGAGGCCATGTAACCACAAGCTCGAATGTAAGGACAACACCTCACATTTTCCCCAAAATGCCTTGAAGTTATTCAAGAGAAATCCATGTTGACCACGGTCATCTTGGAAATGAATTTTGGCCTATTTATGGCATTTTCTTCGAAGGTAGTTCGAATGCATCTTTGGGTGTCACCATTATGACACATCCTTTCAAACAATGGTGAATGGTACCTCGATGAGACATACCAATTTTGGCACAACAAAGAAGAAGGCACCACAGTTAACATTGTCAAAGTTACTATTTCTTTTTCGATTAAAGCAATCACAAAGGCTTTGAATCTACCAAATGTGAAGGCCAAGTTGGTGCATCTATCCACAAGGTTTGATCCAAAACAAGAAAGTTATGGCTAAAGTAGGCATACAATAAGAATAATCAGACATATAATGAGTTAACTTTGGAAGAGAGGACCTATTTTAAGATAGGCACATATCACCTCTTCCCAACCAAGGGGCTTAACAAAATCTCAACATACACAACCAGGGGGAGTGCAATATTTATGGGAAAATACATTGTCAATCTTCCCTAATTATAATGCATGGAAATTCAAAGGTGGTTCCAAGAAAAGAAGGTAATGAAGCTAATAATTCTATTTTCTTGCCTAATTAGAAAGTTGTGTAAGCACGCTAGAATCCTGGGATACATAAATGATGTTCTTAGGAGGGCTCAAAATGCTTTCTTCATTGAGTTGCTCAAACATACAACACCAAGGAAAGACCTTGGTGAGGAACAAGAACCAATGAAGGAAGTAGAACCAAAAAAAGAAATAGAGCAAGAGCTTGAGTAGTGGTGTGAACCACAAGTTCTGCCACTACTACCACAAGACTACTAGCCTGCAATGAGCCATTTGCAAAGAATTGCGGAAATTGTTAATTGGGAAAGTAGGGATGAGTCAAACCTCTTTTGAGTTATTAATGACATTGTGTAGCCTATCATTTCTACTAATCCAACAAGAGACTAGATTTTGTTACAATTAGGAGGAGAATCCCAATGGTCAAGACAAATCTCTGGTAACTCTACATCCTTTTAAGTAATGCTTGAAATAGGAGAATGTGCCACAATAGTGGTCATGTAGCATCAAGATGCGTCGGGTGTAGCAAAGGTGATAACATCAAAGAATCTTTTAATGTGCCTATTGTGCCTCTAGTGGACTTAACTAGAACCAGAGATGTCCAAATGTTGGCTTGGACTTCAATGACTCCTGTGGCCCATGAGGATGTTCTTAATAGATTGCCACAGATGGGACAAGTAATGATAACCCTTTTTGACATCCCTAGTGATGTCATTGTAATGCAGTTAGATATCATTGCCACAAAAGGAAAGCTAGTCATGGCAGAGACTAGGGTGGAACATGTAGAAATAAAAGTGTAATGATTGTAACAAGAGCTGGCCACCCTGAGAGCTAAAAGATGGGATCTTGCCTAGTTTTTCACACTTGACCAGCTGAATCAATTTTGAATAGAGTAGCTAAACCAATTGATCAAATAGAATAAAGCTACTAAGTAAGAGAAGGAGAAGGTGGTCTTAAATGCCTCAACTGCTAAAGCTCAGGCATATGCCCATAAGAAGGCATTGACCACCACACAAGAAGAAAATAAATAACTTGCTATAGAAAAATAGAAGAACATCGAGGAAAGTGTCCATTAGCTAAGAGAACAACTAGTGAGGATCAACCAAGACATCAGCAAACTGGCCAAAGAGAATTGAACCCTCTCAATGGAAGAGGTTTGCACAATTTTTCAAAAGTCTACAATTGAGATAAATGTGTGGAAAAATGAGGCCAAAAATCATGAGAAGTTAAAAGAGCACTTCTAAGACTAGGTTGGCATGTATAAGTAGATTAATGAAAAGGAAATACAGATGGCAAAAGCCTACATTGGATCCATCTCAATGCAAAATTCTGATTGGCAATCCATCTTGGATAGTTATGCACTGGTCCACCAAGCAGAAGTAAAGAATAAAGACTTGTAGATTGAAGACCTCAAGGAATACATGGCATTGGCTAATCTTCAATATGCCAACCTTGTCATGTTAACAACAGGTTGGCCTAAAAATGAACTAGAGTAGCAACCACCTATGCATTCTATGAGAAAGAGTTTGTAGATAGAAAAAAAATGCTTTATAGAAACTCCATGTAGCAAACTTAGAATTGGAGGTGATTAAGGCCCACTACCATGGACAAAAAGACATAGCCTCAAACCTAGCCAAGAGATTAACAAATTAGCAGGAGTTGAAAGAAAAGGCCAAGGCCTTTGAGGAGGAATGATAGTAGTTTGTGACCTAGTACGTGAAGGCCAATAAAATGTTTCCACAACTATAGTGCCCATGGGATGTACCAACTCTAGCACACATTAGTTCAATAGCTTGGATGGTACATGATCCAAGACTTAAGGAAGAAAAGTTTTAGGTGCTCCTTAACCTTTACAAATTTCAAAAGCCTAGCAACAAAGGGAAGTGACTGACGGAAGAGCCACCACCTCCAAGAACCACATGGGCTTTCCCAATTTTGTGTCTTGTAATGTTGTGTCCATATTTTTTGTAAAACACCACTATGGCATGTAAAAGTTAATTTGTGTGTCTAGTCAAGTTAGTCAATAATCCCATACATTCCTAATATTTTGTAAAGAGCTTGATCCTCATTTTGTTTAACTCAAAGGCAAGTTTTCATTCAATCATGAGGGTATGATGAGTCATGTTTTGCACGACTTCGATATTAGGGCCATGATATTGAGTATCCGATATCAAGGCACAACCTCTAATGTTAGGCATCCGATATGGCCCCTTCCATGCTAGCCTATAACTACCACACTGGGGTGCACAGTTGGGGGATAGTTTTTTTTAATAGTTTTTAGATAGCTTTTTCATAGATTTTTTATTTCAATTTTTGTTGTCTTCCAATGCATGCCCACAATGTGTTGTTAAGTGATTGTACAACATCCTTATTCGAGTGTCACGTACTTGGATGCATTACATGACTAGCAATAAAGATCGAGATTACTTCATCATTGCAGCATCCACTAAGATTTATTATTGCTTTCAATTGTTCAATTTTTACTATTTTTCCTTAGTTAATGTTTTCATTTATTGCTCTTTATTATTCATGTCATTAAATGGAATGAGTACGACTAATCACGAGCGCTTAAGTATAATCACTTGGTAGCCTAGTAGTGTATCATTTGGTATGCCCAGTGACATACACTTGGTAATCCCAATGGTAATTACACGAAGTCCAAGGCATGTGCGGATGATTAGGAATGGATACTCATCGCATGTAGGCTAGTATAGATTTTACTTTTCACTATTAATTAGCTTAATTAATCAATCTCTTTATTATTATCATTAGGATTAACTTAGGGCTAGAAAACATCAATCATCATATGCCTCACTTTGTTCTAAACCATACATGACAAAGCTACCACTAGTCCAAGTGGGAAGACAATAAACTGCAATCAAGACATAACGATTTAGATGCACAACTAGTCCCATCCATGGAATTCAATCAGATCATGCATGAACGTTGTGATTTGTATGGTTGGCCATAAGGGTACCTCGCCACTCATCAATAAGGTCATGTTTTCTCTAGACAATTGTTTAACTTCAAGGTTAACCCAATTGAATTATTCTATTAATTACTTAAAGCTCTTTACTAGTTGATTCTTCTCTTTCTCCACATTAGTTAATCTCCTATTGTTAGCAACAAGATTATTTTTTTTCTTCTTCTAAAGTGGTGATGACATTAACATGTGCATATGTCTTGGCATCTGTAACTAACACATCCCATGTTGACTTCTTTTTTTTCATCTCCAATTGTTGTTTCTTTACCATTAGCTAGTTCACTTTCTTTTGTTTAAATTCTTCTAAGTGTTCTAGTGCCACATAATTTTTAGGATCTTGTTTTTAGATCTTGAGTTAGGCTAAGTCATTATGTAGTCTTTGGATTTCCAACTCAACATCTTGTAACTTTGTTTTTTCTATAACCAGCTTACCTTTTATGGAAATAAGCTTGGACTTCACTATGGTGATATTGTCAAGAATATCAAAAAGATCTTGCATGATTTATCCTATCTGGACCAATCTATCAAGTGCATTCTCATGTTGTTTTATCATCATAACTTCCTTTCCTTTTTTTTTCTAGAAATTCCAACCAATGTTTGAGCATCTTGGATCCTAATGAAGTTAGTGGAAGACACAACAAGGACATTGATGAATGGCGAGGTACCCCTACACTCAACCATATGAATACGAGTGTGCATGCACGATCCGGTCGAACTTCGCAGACTAAATGCCTTAACGCCACAAGAAACACTTGGGGTTAATCGTTCGTTGTCTTCCCAGGCTTGCTTGTATATGTCACGGTGTATGGTTAAGAAAGTCTAAGGTATGTGATTTTTTTGGTATTTTTCAGTTTATCTCCTAAGCTTGAGAAACTAACTAACTCTAACTAATGTCCTAAGTCTAAATAAACTAGC
>MNCI01007686.1:297968-317651 GCA_015680685.1 Gnetum montanum | reverse complement strand
AAAAATTCTAACTCTGGAGTGATCAATCTGCCAGAGCTTCGCTACTTCTAGCCAGGATTGGGAAATGAAGGGAGTGCCGCCTCTTATTTATAGATATGGCGGCGGACCGTGATATCATGTACGCGATATCGCATGGAAGGACGCGATATCGCGTACGCGATATCACAGGGGATGCGATATCGCGGCGGCCGCGATATCGCGGCGCTATGCATGTCGTGTCTCATCAGACATTGAATGATTTATTAATGTGGTTAGTTATGACTTTTGTAGCTCCCTATTCCTTTAGGTGCTACATTACTACCACTTTGACACTTTCTCTTATTTCTAACATAACTTCAAATAATGTAGCATTTCTAAAGATCTATTGTGCCTAGGAATAGAGAGAAATTTGTCCACTATTTAGGTCTATTAATACTATAGGTTGGTTTTGATTTTGTTATACTCAGAACATGCTAGACACTTCTTATGTCCTCTAACTTATAGTTTTTGCTAATTACTATAAATGGCTCATTGTAGGCCTGTAATCCCTTCATTTAGATGTTGATGTAGAAGTGTTGGGTCCTCATTGCTCAATTCCTATGGCTAGTATGTTTGTTGCTAGTGTAGATGCTATTGCTACTTTAGTGCTAAGTGGTCTCTTAATGTGATCCTTCTTAGCTAGCACTAGTTTGGATATCTCTACATAAGAGGCATTATGGGCCTTCCTTGGTGTATGATTAGTATAGCCTAGAATACCAGCTTGCCTACATAGTTTCCTTAGCATACAAGGAAATGAAAAGTTTGGCTTTCCAAACTTTCTCTATTCAAACCTCCTCTATACTTCTAGAAAAAGTAGGTGAGCCATGTTAGTTGGATATTTGCCACTTAAAATGGCACTACCCCCAATGACATATGTCAAGATCTTATTCAGTCACTTTGTAGGATAGATGTGGTATGTGCTAGTTTTAAAGTATATCTGCTCTTCAAGTGACATCTCATTATATTTCTTGTTCTTAATTTTATATGTCCTCTTTAACCAAAAATTTTGGCATCAATATCTAAACATGTGGAGATCTATGTTGTTTTATAGCAAAGTATTACTGAATATTTAGCAAAGTTTTATTGACCAACGTTCGGGCTATAACATCTACTAAATATGGAACTATAACTCTTTCAATTTTGACTATGGCATCATCTTCTTTATTGTGCCAAAATTTACATCTCTTGCCTAAATACCAATTACCATTTGTGGAAATTGGTTACCAAAATGGTAATTCTTGCAACTATTATCTATTTGAAATTTTGGAGATAGTTTATATATGCTTAAATATGGTGATTTGAAATTTTGGAGATAGTTTATATATGCTTAAATATGGTGATTTGAAATTTTGGAGATAGTTTATATATGCTTAAATATGGTGATTTGTATTTTGCTGCACAAGTAGTTTGATTAGTTACTCTTCCATGTTCTAACATCTTATTCCCAATGTTTAAAAGTCTTATGCACTAGTTTTATGATTTGAATATTATTTTTGCTTGCATTTGGATATTCTATTTTCATGGGCATGAGGGACAATGAACTAAATTTACTTAGTGTATAGGATTCGTTTGTTTACAAGTGGCTATTGCCTATTTTATAATGTTTTATTTTTTTCTGCTCCTTTTTATATTTTCTAAAGATGCTAACTACCTTTCCCTATCAATTTTCTCAACATCTTATATATATTTTATTAAATTTCAATTTTTATTTTACATATTGACTTTCTGGTCTAAGCCTAGGTTAGAGGATGTTATATTAGCTAAAAGTCAAGAGTTAAAAGATTAGCTTTAAAATACCTTGCTTTTTCTCCTACAATATTGTAACCACAAAGTAGGTTAAACAACATACAATCTCCTATGACATGACATTGTCCTATAAACTATCTAATTCAACTTGGAAAGAATTATAGTAACAAATAGAAATAGCAAGTTAGATTAAGGAAAAACAAAAGGCTAAAAGTACTAGATTGGATAAAAATAATGATTTATAATGACAGAATGAAAAAGATGAAAAAACATAAAAGAAAAAGATAAACTTTGGGTCATTTGAATCAACCAACAAATAGAATGGAAAAAATTTGAAAGAAGGAAAAGACAAAAAACTAGGAACTACTAATATAAATAAAAATAATAATCTATATGGAAATGAAGAAAAAGAAAAAACACGAAAATAAAAAAATAAATTTGAATCTTTTAGATTAGGAGAAGAACGAATGAAAAAAATTGAAAGGAAGAAAAAGAAAAAAAAAAGATATTACTATTATAGATAAAAATAATAATCTATATAGTGAGGAAGAAAAATAAAAAAACATAAAAATAAATAAATTTAAATCATTTGGATTGAACAAATAAAAAATTTCTTAATTTAGTTTAGGAATAATAGAAAAAAGATAATTCTGATTATTCAAATTTATAGTAGGAAAAATGGAAAAAAATATTAATTTGAATCTTCATTTCAACAAGAAGAAAGAATTTAGATCGAGGGTAAAAAGTCTTATGTCATACCCTCCATTGCAAATCATAAGTGTTATACTACAAGATCAAGATCATAGCAATTTCTTATTTTAAGATTATCAAAATGAGAACTAAATGACTAATGCGAGTGATAAGTGGCTCCACTAGTTAAGCTCATTTCTTGATAAGTGGCTCCACTAGTTTGAGTCACATTTGAGGCATTGTTAAAGTTTTCTACATTCTTCTAAAGTATTATATTAGTTATGTCTTAGGATGGACTATACCCACAAATAAAACCAAGTGTTCTTTAGATTATATGTTTTGCTCTGATTTTTATCAAATAAGCAAATCTATGCTACTATGTCTTTGGGTTGTTGGAACCTTAAAATAATTGTAATTTAGGTACACTCTAAGATATATAGTCTAATTCAAATTTTATAGCTTAGCATTATCCACTAGAATCAAACTCATGACTTGTTACTTTTAAATCAAAAGTCTTACCACTAGTTTAACACCTCATTATTACCTTCTACTATATCTTATCTCCAAGGCATATATAGTCCAATTAGAACTTTATAACTCAACATTACCTACCAAAATCGAACCCATGACTTGTTGCTTTCAAATCAAGAGTTTTACCACTAGGCTAACACCTCATTGCCACCTTCTACAATGTCTTATCCTCCAAAGCATTAGATAGTGTAAGTTGTGGACAATGATGTTTACCTTCTATGATGTCTTAGCCCCCAAGGCATATATAGCCCAATTAGAACTTTATAACTCAGCATTACCCACCAGAATTGAACCCATGACTTGTTGCTTTCAAATCAAGAGTCTTAGCACTAGGCTAACACCTCATTATCACCTTCTACTATGTCTTATCCCCCAAAGCATTCGATAGTGGAAGTTATGGACAATGATGTTTACTCTCGGGAATTTAGTTAATATAACACTTTAAATATTACATAACTAGTATATAGCTTAGTGTTACCTATTAGATCAAACCCACAACTTAGGATTTCCAAATCAAAAGTCTTACCAGTATTATTTTTAATCATATTTAAACCAATAATATCAAATAATAGTAGGATTATTAAACCCCTCTAACGATGTTGAAGGCAATTTACTTTAGTGGCCTTAACGGTCTCCTCTCCCTCTCCCTTTCAACTAAAATCCATAAACTCCTCCAAACGATCTTTCAAAATCCCAAGCAATATTCAAAACCAAGGGTATGTTAAATTATTATATATTTATATTGAACTGAGTGGTGGCAAAGTGCAAGTCGAACTTTGGCATGCACGTCTGTTTGTATATGCGAGCTGAGACGTTAATTTCATGTATTTTTTTGTCATCCATCACATCATTATCTTCCATATTTCTAGTTCATTCAATCGTTATTATGCCTTTTGCCTAGTTCAAAATAGGCAAGCTTTGTTTTTAAAGCTACTCATACTTACTTTGGCCATTAAACGAATGATCCATGCTAACTCATCCTCCCCATATTCAGTAGGCAAAATAGATTTGATCATAGTTATGGGATTTTGATGGTTTTTATTTAATAATATACAAAATAGCCCTGTGGCTTTAACACATGCACATTACCGGTAGATGGAGTAAATTGATAAAATATGGGAGAACAGAGACGAGTTCAGGCAGCATGCATAGCTATGGTTATCAGTGGAATGAATTTTATACGCTTCTTTCCATACCCAAAAGCAGGTGCTGACGAAAGGTTGGAAGAAAGGAATAGCAGTAGTGTGGGAAGAGCCTGAATTCTTGCTCTGGATTCGATTCTCTGACTTGTGCCGTCCATCCTTTACAAAGCATTGATTTTGCCCTAATTTTTTGTGTACCCAGATCAGGCATGATGATTACTTTCTCTCTGCCTCTGACTGTGCATCATATTCCTTTGAGTCAAATCCTATTCCGGTCAAAAAACATATAAAAAGGAAAAGTGACCCGAATTGTTTTTTTGGTTTTTACTGACGTCGTTTTGTCTGTAATTGTAATTCAAGAGTGAAGGGAATTTTACAAAATTTGGACAATTTGTGGACATGGGTAGCAGCAGAAGAATCAGCTGCAGTGTTGTTGTTGCAGACTGGTGATCCCACATTCCACTTGCAACTTTTTTCAGGCTTTAAAAAAAAAACTATTTTGGTAATGTCCCCGAATCCTTTATGGTATAAAACAAAAATTGAAATGGGTCCGCTGGTGCCTGAATGCAGGGATTTCGAAATATGGGCATGAGCTCCACCCTGGCAACGCAAGACTGTTAGATGGGTTCTCTTTTTCTTGCTGTGTTGTATATAAATGGGTAAAGGGGAAAGGGCTTGTGTGAGTTGTAAAAGCGGTGGAGGAGCTGTGATATCCATGAAGAAAGATATATAAAATCAGTGCCCTAGGGCTATATTATGCTGCTGCTGTGGCTTTTTTACTTTGTTTTTGCTTAGTGGGTCTTTTTATAAAGCAGTGAAGTTAACTTAAGCAGCGGCAGCTTTGCCTTTTTGCATTTTTATTTGAAAGAGACAAAGAATCGGAAAGCTATGGGAGGACTGGCAAAAGTGGCCAAATTTTTGCCTTTTTGTTGGACTCTGGTTTTGGGTCAATCAGCCACATCCAGTTGTTGTGCAGATACATTTCAAATTCCAAAGGCAGGCAGCCATGAAAGTGCACCAATTGATTCCTGATTTGTGTAAAGAGCACAGCATTGACAGCAGCAGCCTTATTGTGGGGAGATTCTCCTTATCAAGACCCAAACTTACCTTACCTTGCAGTCCAAACCATTCACAAATCCATGTGATTTATGGTTCATTGCATGATTTTCTTAGGGTTTGATGGTCACGAGTCAGCATAGAGTGGTGATATCTCATGTTTCGAAGTCCCCCAACAAAAAATCAATTGCAATTTATCATAAATCTAGTAAGATTCGAAACATCTTGCAAAGGAATATTATGCAATGGTACAACAAAAATCATAAAAGTTTTCAAAAGGAATTGACAACAGAGAAATGCAGACTTGACCATATGATCTTGCATTTTCATTGCTAAGATGCTGTTACCATAGTCATAGGATTCTCACATGGTCCCCATCAGGAGACCCATGTTTGGATCCTAATTCTCTGTATCATACACAAACTCATGTAGTGTCATGTTTGGATCCATGATCCTCTGTTTCATGCACAAACTCATGTAACGTCTGGATCTTTATGGTTTAGTGGTGATATGTCATCAAATAGTGGTGAAATGTCATGTCCAAAAGTTTTTTCAAAAGAAATTGACAAAAATTAAACATTTTGTAGACCATAGGATTAAAATGAAGGTTGTAAAGATGCCCTCCTCATAGTCATAGTCATAGTCATAGGTATGCTTTTTGGCCTGCTATGGGAACACTGTTAAAGTCTGAATAGTCCAAGTGGTGATTACGTCAGACAGCCGATTGGGGGTGGTGGGATGATTTGCATCACTTGTATGTGGGTGGCTATAAGCTCCGCAGAATCTAATCATTTTATCTCTCGGTCATATACCCAAACCAAATTCTTTTTTAACGTACTGCCGAATATTTAAGGATTTGGAAAGTGGTTCCAAACTAAAAAGCAGAACAACCAAGCTGAGCAGTTTTGGAATCATATTGGGGAGATGAGACATCATAATGAATCTTTTTCTAGCCCTAAATTACGCTTGATTCCAAAATCTAGGCTGAAAATAATAGGTCCGTCCAATTACTGGACAAAGAAAAGGTACATTTGCTCCAAACATGTCTGATCTGATTCAACTCCAAAAAAGCAGCAGCAACACCAGCAGTTCGGTGTACATTGAACATATTTTTTTGTTTTAGGCAACAACCATGAACATCATCGCAACTGTCACTGGCATCCTTATCAGAGCTCACACCACCACCACCAGGCTACATCATTCATCCTTTTAGGAATTGTGGAATTGTACAGTTGAGAGTAGTAAATATATCTCTCTCATCATCACCTGGAGGCTCAATACTCGTCGCACCAAACAAGGTCCCAGAATCTCTTTCTGTATTCTCCACAATTCTTCCACATCTTCCCTTGGTCCTGTTTCTCTGAATCATCCTTTTGCACTAGGGAGGGAGGCCATGTGAAACACAGGGACCACTACTGATCAAAAGGAGACAATGTCCCACCCACATCCAGACAAAAGCTTAACACACCCCTCCTCTCCTCCATACCCAAAACAAAACAAAAACAAAGCCAACACCAAAAAATTCCCAAAATGCTGTTTTGGGTTTTGACTGTGTTGCTTGCATGAACATATTTTCTCTCTCTACCCCCACTTTGGTGGCTACTTTACCATTCCATACACATGGCTGCCCCCTTGGAAATTTGATTTCCTTTTACTATTTATGAGCATTGATATTTCTTTGCTATCTATAAAAGTGGGTTTCGTATTCCATTGCTGCTTTTCACGTGCACCTGATCTATCTTCCTTACTGTGCCCTATGAAATTCAAATATATAATTTGTTTCCCTGCAATCCTAAACCACCAAAAGCAGCGCGTGCAAACGTTGCAATGCATTTGTTTTCTTCCTGTGGATCGTTTGGCATCATCTACCAATCTTATAATAAAGCTTGATTCTGTCAAACCCGGAATGTTTTTGGAACATCACTGTTCTGTTGCTGTTGCTGTTGCTCCCTACGTTTTGTAGGCCAACCCGTTTTGTTCAATTCAACACCCATTACATACACTTCTCTGCAATTTTCACCAACCTAAAGTACCAGGTTTTGGGTTATGTTGAAGACTTGAGAGAATACCAGAGAATCAATTGATACACAGAGAGAGGGAGAGGGAGGAATCAGAGAGAGAAAAAGAAGAAAACCAGTTCATTTCTGCTGAATCAATGGCTGATATGCCTGGATTAGCAAGCAGGATGTTGGCTTCAGGAGGAGCTGTTTGTTCATCCGATTCATCTGGGTCTGCCCTCTTTATCCAGGGATCCACACCTACTTTTCAATCCATTTCAGTATATTCCAGCCACTGCAGCCCTCAAGATTTCACAGCTTCTTCCCCCATGATCAATCACACTAACAAGAGAAAGCGTCGTCCTGCGGGCACTCCAGGTACTACAAAATTTCAAAACATACCACGGATAAAAACAAAGTTTGAACACGGTCAAAACTGTTTCAGAAATTCATATTCATAGGTTACTGTGATCTTGACTTGCAATTTTGATGTGGGATATCCTATATGGCCTACTCCTAAACTGTGATCTTGAAATTTTTTTTGTTTGCTTGCTTGATGCGGGTTATTATGCAGATCCTGATGCAGAGGTGGTTTCACTTTCTCCGCAGACTCTGATGGAATCAGACAGATATGTGTGTGAGATTTGCAACCAGGGATTCCAGAGGGAACAGAACCTGCAAATGCACAGGAGGAGGCACAAAGTGCCATGGAAACTGCTCAAGAGGGAGTCTGCAACTGTGAGAAAGAGGGTGTTCGTATGTCCAGAGCCAACATGCCTGCATCATGATCCATCTCATGCCTTAGGAGACCTCGTGGGCATCAAGAAGCATTTCAGAAGGAAGCACAGCACCACAAAACAGTGGATTTGTCACAAGTGCTCCAAGGGCTATGCTGTTCAATCAGATTACAAGGCCCATCTCAAGACCTGTGGCACCAGAGGCCACACCTGTGATTGTGGAAGAGTTTTCTCCAGGTTTGTGCAAAAAACAAATCAGAATCTATTCAAACTTGGAACGTTCCTTTCAAAATTTCACCCAAAAATCATATTAAATGTTTAAGAGTCATTACTTGTAGGCTCAATTCTCATCCCACTGCTGAAGGTGAGTAGAGGAGGCAAAGCCTTACCTGTTTTCAAGTGGCTACAGCAAGGCTCCAACCCACAAAACAAGCACCTTACTATAAGTGACCAATCATACTAGATGTTTAGTATCTTAAAATTTAAAGTTTTAAACAGTCCAGAATCTATAGTTGCTACGTCTGAGGCTAAATGCTCATCCCGCAGAAGTACAGCACAGTAGATGAACCAAAGTCCAACCTCTTTTTAAGTGGCTACACTCAACCTCCAACCCACAAATCAAGCACCTTACCATCACTCTTTATGATGGTCCCTCAATCATATTACATGTTTAGTATCTTAGAATTTAAAATTCACAACAGTCCAAGATCTTTGGTTTGTTGTCTAGATAAAGCAATCTTTGATCTTATTCTGGAGATATTATGCTGTTCTTTGAAATTAAAATTTTAGGGTTTCTGATGGGTTTGTTCAGAGTGGAGAGCTTCATAGAGCACCAAGACAACTGCACTGCAACCAGAGAAGTGGGAGACGGAGATCATCAGGCTAACAGGATCTCAATTTCAAGTTGTTCCAGAGACCCAAGAAATGTTGCCACGGACTGTCACAATAGCAACAACACAGGAGGAATTCAGCCAACAATTTCTGACTCCAATCTGTCAGTGGAGCTACTTCAACTCATGCCCAGAGCAGAACCTCTAACTTTTTGCCACTCAACCCAAAAATATTGTGCCACAGCCTATGACAGCAGCAACAGAAACAACAATAATGGAAGCCTACACACAGATTTGAGGCTCACAATTGGGCTCAAGACAGAGGAACCAGCCATGCAGCAAGATCACAGTAATAAAGATGAAGAAGAAGGGCTAATAATACCCAGCAGCAGCAGCAGATCAGTGGATGACATTACCACTGTATCATATGTAGATCATGTGAGAAATTTGGCAAAGCAGCAGTTGCAGATAGCAGAGATGGAGTTGAGGAAGGCCAGGAAAATCAGACAAGAGGCTGAGGCAGAGCTTGAGAAGGCCAAGATGTTGAAGGAGATATCTATGAGAGAGGCCATGAGATGTCATGGCTGTAGCAGCAACAGTAACAGCAATAAGCAACAACATCATCAATTACAGTTACAGTTTCAATCCCAGCAATGGCAGCCTTGCAATGTTGGCAATAACAACAGTAGTCTCTGCCAACAAAAGCAGCAGCAGCAGCTGAGCATCTTCTGCTCTTCTGCTGCAGAAGGAGGTGATGAGAATGACTGTGCAAGCATGCATGAGCGTGACTGACTTGCTGGGGTCAGTCAGCAGTCTCAGATGATGATTCTGATTCTTTTTTATATTTTCCTTTGCTCTTCTTCTTTACTTAATTTCAATTTATTGCATTTCAATTTATTGCGTTGAAGTGGCTTTAGTGATTTTTACGAAGTTGGAAGATGTGGGTGTGATAAGTTGGAAGATGTGGGTTTGATCCTGGGTACAGTTATTCGTAGGCTTTCACAGTTATTCGTAGACATTAGGCTTGCTCTGACCCGGTACTGATCCTCCCTGAGACTCTAAATGAACATTGAGGTTCCAGCGAAGATCCTTTTTAGATTGAAATGGCTTTGCAATAAACTGCCTGTTTTTCTCTTGGGTTGTTTTTGGAAGAGAGATTTTTGTTAACAATCAATCATTCATGGCCTAATTTGCCATGAACAATCTATAAAAAGCCTCTTGGTTCATGAAGAGATGCTTTATTCATTCATTTGTTCATTCGGTCAAATTCAACCGACCGACAACGACGAAGAAGCACTGTTGCAACTATCTTTCCAAATTCCGAATGGTTGGGCTGTCCGTTCTGTTCTGAGATGCAAACCCTTTTTCTCCCCCCTTTTTTTTCTTGTTTGTATTGGTTGCTGTGCATAACGTCGCCTTCTGTGCAGAGAAATGCAACAGCCTTACGGGTAAGAAATTGGTATGGGAAAAACCAGAGATCAAATTTCTTTTAGTTGAAGTCCATAACGGATACGTCAATTATGTTAGGGAACAATTCAGCCTTCCAGCAGCAACAACATTGTTGATTATTTTTGACCCGTAGTTAGAGTGTCTACGGCCTTACATGAACAGTGATATCTTACCAGCCAGTGACATTAAAAAAGAAAACGCTTCATCACTGCGAGGCTTAGTGTCTCAGAAGGTTAGGAGATGAACTAAAGCAATGTACATTGCTCTCAAAATTTAAACATGTTAAGATAAGCTAAGAAGGTGGAGTTTTTTTTAAGGCATTGTTACATTATTACTTATGTTGTACAGCTATTTAGCGTTGGCTGCATCCTCCCTTAAACTTTGATACATGCATATAGAAAGTTACCGCCTGATATCATAAAATAGCGAAGCGTCGCTTGATGAAAGTTATAATTCAATGAGAGATGGTAAGACCAATAAGATAGGAAGAAGACAAAACTTAACATCTTTCATTTTTAAGTATCACAGCTTGTTTCAAAGAGATAACATGTTTAAACTTGAAATAATGGGATGTTGTGGTACCTTTTTACCCATTAGCCTTATGCATTTGATCTTTAATAATGCTTTTCTTTTGTAAGGAATTGTAGATTAGGCTAGCAAGGTATTTACATAAAGGGATAAACAAATAAAGCAAATCATGAGCTTTAGTCATTGTATGAATATTCAACTCTACATAAATTAAATATTTTGAGCTACAAAAGCATGATACCACTCCAATAAATTCTTGCTACACAATGAAATGGTGACTTAAAATACATAACACAAATGAATGAAATAAAATGCACTTATTGAAAGAAGGAAAAGTTGTTCACACTTCAAAACTCTAATGGATGCCACTATACATAGGAGACCATATGCGAAAATTTCCCTAATTGATGATACTATTGCCTAAAATAGGGCCATATTGGTCATTAGTGTTTGGAGTAGCACAAATAGCAAGTGTAGAATGCTAATGAAAGAACCATACAACAAGGGCGGTGCTAAGGACTGTGAATTGAAGAAGGGCCGTTTTAAAGTAGAGACAAGGAGCAACATCCCATAACCTGCTTCTATGAAGATACCCCCTCCCCAAACAAGAAAGACCTTGTTCCAAATGCAATCAAGTACCCCCCTAATAGGAGATTGAAATGGAGAGGATCCCACAAGAATTGTCGTCAGAGAACCTTCCCATGGTTGAACCCCTCAACCAAAGACAAGTAAATCCTCCCGTATACTAAAACCTTGATCCCCCTACATGAGCACCTTGTTCATCAACTACATGGCATTGCCATTTGAGAATAGTAGGACTAGATGGAAATAGATTCACACGATAATTGGAGAAAATAGAACAAGGAAACCCAACATTTACCAAATACAAGAAGAGGTGATCCACTAGGTTCCTCCTACCAATGATGTGCAAGGATACATTAGCTCTTCTACATCTCAATAAGCAGTCTAACCAACTAAGATTAAGTAGAGATGTAAGTCCAAGCTACACTAAATAGCCCACTGTAGCCTTGTTCTTTAACAAACTTAGACATCGTCCATGAAGATAACTTCATGGAATGTGGATGGGCTGAATAGCCTAGGACATTTGAAGAAAGTGATGGAGCTCACAAAATGCTAGGGAGTGGAGATTGTTTGCATTCAAGAAACAAAGTGGAAGGTGCAACATCCCAAAATGCTGGCTTGATTGTGTTGCGTAGCTTACCTAGCTAATAATGCATGCTTAGGAATGGCCTTCTTTTGGAGGCTACATGTGGCCCTTGAATGATTTCACTACTCTAACTCTTGTCTTTCATACAAATGGTAAAATCTCACTTTTGTGGGGGGTTTTGGAACCTGAAATAAGTAAAACATAGGTACATCCCAAGATTTATAGAAGTTTATAACTTAGTGCTACCTAGTAAAATCAAACCTATAACTTGGAATTACTAGGTTAAGACCTATACCACTAGGCTAACACCTTATTGTCTCATTATTGTTAACGTGTATGTACCTTTGAGTGACGACAAGCAAAAAAGATTCATGGTAAAGCTATTGTAGCATGTGGAAGAATGGCAACAAATAGCGTGTATAGGAGATTTCAACATGGTGGAGAAACCCTTAAAGTGATTATTAAGCTTCATGACTATAGCAAAGCCATAACTTTTTCAGCAAATTGTAGACAACCCAAATCTCATCCAGATCTTCATTATGGAGGGTAAGTTCACATGAAGATAGCAATGTGGGGAGCATGGCATTTAGGCTTCGAGGATAGATAGATGTTGGGTTTTGAAGAACATCCTATAAGATTGACTATCCTATTAGTGGGACCATGGTCCTCAAACCACGACTTAATTATTTTACAATGAGAAGAATCAACTAAATCCACTCAAATATTTTAATTTGGGAACATCTAGATTCAGTTTCTTGATGTTAGGAAGAGGATCAAAGCTATTGGAAATGCTAGCTCCAAAGCATAGATAAGACACTTTGGAAGATTTGAAAAACCACTAAAGGGGAAAACCATCGTCTCTATTTAATCATCACTCACATGCTCCCAATTGTAAGTAAGAAACCTGAGACACTCAACAAAGTCAATTATCACAACCTAAAATTTCATAGGCTTAATTATTTAATTTAATGCATATGATTAATTACTTGATATTTTTAAATGAGTTTCAATAGTAGTTCTAATTTTATTAACTAAATAATAGGATTATATTATTGTAGTTACTATTTTTCTTGTTCTACATAAGTGAATATAATTTGCTTGTTAGAGTATTTTGTTAAAGTTTTATACCCTTTTCTTTTATTACTATTGAAGCTTAATTATAGATTTTTTATATATTTTATGATTAAGTGTTAAAATCCAATTACTTCTAGAAGTTTTTCTTTCTATTAATTATCATGCCTTTACAAGTAATTGGCTATGCATATTTTATTTTTATGTACATTTTGTTGTACCTAAATTTTTTGATACTCTAGCAACCACAACAAGTGTGGCTTTAACATTGTCACATCCACTTGGATCATGGAAAATCCCCTAAAAGCATCATTTTGAGTGGCATTTCAAGCTCGAGTAGGCTCTTAGTAGATGCTTTTGACCATGTCCCACAAGATAAGCATTAGTTTAAACACTTCTAGCACCTTTTGAAGGTCCAAATGACAAGTTTCACTCACATGACGCTAAGTGTCACCGCAACATTAAACACCAAAACTCCTCTTCCAACCTTGATTTCACCTCCACTAAACCTCCAACAACTAGCCTACATCATCCCTAAGATGACAACCATTAGTTTTGGTAATTCACGAGGCCTTGGAAGGCTCAAATCAACATGTTCCACTTACATGATATCTAGGTCATGCTAATATCAGTGTCAACATTACCGACTAGCATCACTTGCATCTAATGGTATCTAAAGTTATCTTTGTACAACACTTTCAACTCCATGTGACATCTAATGTGCACTTGACATCATCCCAATGATGATCAATATTAGTTCAATTCTTAATAACAATCCCTAGAGCCCTAGAACAATAGTTTGAACTACAAAAGATCAAGTGGTGCTAATGCAAGTGATGTTAATGCCAACATCACTTGCATCACTTGTCCCATACATGTGGTTCCAAGTTACCAAAAGTGAACTCCAAGTTGCTAGTTTTAAACTTTGAGAATTTTGGGAAATCCTAGGCCTATAAATATAAGGTTCTAACACCAATTCAAGCCTAATTTTTTGAAATTCTAGAGCACTTTTTCAAATTTTAAAAGATCCTATGAGTGCTAGCATTTGCATCACCTACATCCCCTATGTGCTACACAACCATCCCAATATCATCTAAAGTCCATCAGCTCACTCTTAGTACCTACATCACTAGCAACACATGCAAGCTCAATGATGCTAACATCAATGCCAATTGCACTAGCTTCAACGACATCATTGCATGCATCACTATCGAAACAACATCAAAAAACAACCTTGTTTTGACCTCGAATCAATGTCACATAGCACCAACAAGCTTTCCATCCATCTGTCAATCTATAAGACAACACAATTCATCATTTGAATTCTATTTTTAAGAATAAACTAAGAATTATTTATCAATTTCAAGCCCCAATATATGTTGTCATACATCATAGCCTAGTTATCTATTGGTCCTTCAAAAGAGGTAAACTTTATTTTTTTCTTAAATAAAATATTCCTTATTCACTGAAAAGAGAAAATCAAAACCCTTTCCTACATATCGATCTATAATCTATTAATCATTTTTTGCTTCCTAGTTGTTCTAAGTATCTTTAGATTGTTTAGATTTTATTAGGTATTCCTTAGATTCTATTGAATTGATCATCAAATTCATTATTATTTATCTACCCCCCTATCAATTCTACATCATGGTTAATAGACTAAGCCCATATTTGATTAAAGGATCATACCCCTTTGTTTCGTAATCATTGATTTATTGTGGGATATATTATTTTGAAGATTATTTATGACCATAGATCATACACTAGAACATGTGATTTATGGATGTATTCTTGTAGATTTGTGAGAGAACATTTTTTAAGAATACATTTAATTATGCATATTTTATTCTTTACTATGCACATTTGATAATCTAATATTCTAAACAATGAGGTGTTAGTCTAGTGGTATGGATCTTGGCTTGGTAACCCCAAGTCACAGGTTTGATTCTACTAGGTAGCATTGAGTTATAACTTCTATAAACCTTGGGGTGTACTTATGTTTCAATTATTTGGGTTCCAATACCAATAATAATATAATACTTTGTTTATGGAGCATTTTGGACCCTAATCGTTATACCCTCTCTCAATTTTTTCATCAAATCGAAATTTTGAGTTCTTTTATAATTATAATTATATATGGTATAAAATAAATTTATTAAGGAATTTCCTTAGGATGATGTCCTATTTAGAATTTAACCTTACCAATGTGTTTGGGATGTTCAAAATGTTAGTTTTAATCCTTAGTTTACTATGATAAAAGTTACAATTCTCAAGATATCATATTTCTAGTTTGCTAAAAATCTTGCAAAAGTTTAAGCATTTAAATTGTATGAATATGATAAGTGATGTTTAGATATGATTTTAACATACAGATATATAATGCACTTCATAAGGATCTCGTAGTTCAAATATAATTTAATTTGGAGTTCATATGTTCCTATTATGATATTGAGAATATTAGTTGAGAGGTAAAAAAAAAAAGAAATGAACTTATTGAAAGTTATATATATATATATAATTAAAAATAAAATTAAAAATGGTAAGTTGATCCATGAAAGCGAGTTCAAAAAGTAAAAGCAAATGGTAACATAATATATAAAGTTTATAACAAAGTTATATGCATCATTTCTTCCTACCATCTTCATACATTCCTCTACCTCTGTTGAGAAACTTAGTATTTTGTTTTATGTTCAAAAATAGAAGCCCTTTCATGCTTTGTTTCTCATATAGAAATCATTTTTCACTCTATTTCTTCACATTAGAAGCCATTTCAAGCTTACTTTCTTCTATTCTAAGCTTGTTTCTTCTATTTCTACACGTATCTAATGCATGTGTCACGTTGCATGTGATTCTTGTTAGATGTGTTGTTAATTTTAAGTTCAAAACACCTTCATGTTATAACGATTGTCATGTTATCAAATTATTCTTAGCATGTTGGCTATAAATAACAAAAGCCAAAGTATGTAATATGTCAAAAGAATATGTAACCACTCACACCCACTTTGGCCATTATTAATTATTATAACTCCATAATTTAGCTTTTACCCAATGCATGACATTATGACCACTATATAAGTGGATGTTTGAATGGTCCTAGCATCATTACAACTTCACCAAATCAAAGGATGTATGAGGCATAATTCAAGTTGTAATCTCTTCCTCTTATGAAAGCTTGATCTAAGCTTGTTGTAAGTCTGAAAGAAAAACAAAATTGGATTTCTAAGGCTTGCAAGGAGCTTGAACTATTGTTGGGATTTTCGTATGCTTTCCCTAGGAGAGTTTATTGTGTTCTTAATGTTTTTTTTTCCAATTCTATAATTGAATTTCTATTTCTACTGTTTGTTGTTACTTTATTATCTAACTTAATCAAGGTGTAAATTAACAATTCTTTTGCTTATAAGTAGATTTTATCTTTCGATTATGGATCATAAAAGGTTTTGCGCATATATTTTTTAGAGCAAATTGAAGATACATTATGAACATTTTGGGTAAGAGAGGAAGCCAATAAAAAGATTTTTAAAGGTCTTGTAACACTATAAGAAAAATTAGTTTATTTTCCTTTTTATGTGGATTCCCTATTTTGTTGTGGATTTTCTATTATTCCTCTCTACTTCCTAATTCTTTGTTATTTTTTACAAAATTAAATATTGTGTAATTCTCTCCTTAATTTTTTTCAATTTGTGCTTACTTTTATATGGTAATTTATATTGTAATTTTGTCTTGGCCAATTTCTATCTTTTTCATAGATTTTACTTCTAGGATATTTTATGATTATTTGGATTAATCTTTGATATGAAAGGGATTTTACGTAAATTTATGGAATTTTAGTTATTATGGACTTTTTAGCTATTTTGAAAATCTTTTGAATTTGGACTATAACATAATGTATAATGTAACTAAGGTTGCTTAGTTGGTAGTGGGAGTTGCTAATCTTTTAGATATTTCCATCTACATGTAACAGTAAAGTGTTCTTTAGTAAGGTCCACCTCATGAGAATGAGCATTTGGATGGATTTCCTACTTTGGATTTTGATTTGTAAATTCATGTGAGGCTAGAAAACTAGCTAAGACCATGGCACTGAGTTATCACCAAAACCTAACCATAAGTAACATGTTTGGGGTCACAAGGATAATTCAATGTTAGTAGTGAGGTTATTCCAAAACCTATCGATATATCCTTTTGGTAGGGAAGGTAATCAAGACCTATCCTTAATATTCCTAGATAAAATATAAAATATTAATTTTTTAAAAAAAATTATGACTTTTTTGAACTTCAAGATATCTTTGAATTTTCCATTAGAAACTATTGTTTAGCCTATATCCTTAGATTTTTGATCCAAAAAAATTATTCTCCATGAATTGGAAATTAAAATAATCTTTCTTATTTGAGGGGTTTTGACTCCATTTACATTTTGATGCAAAGACCCCACATTAGCCAAGGAAATACCAAAAAATGAATATGGGGCAATATGTGAATTATTTATATATAAGATGGATCATCTAAACTTGAAAAATAATTTGTGTATATTTTGTAGTTTTGTAAAATAGAAACCTTGTACACTTTTTGGATATTTGAGTCATGTATCTATTTTTTGTGAATAAATAATAAAGTATAATAAATATGAAATTATCCTCTATGCTACTTGGTTCATGACATTGGAAGGATCATTTTTCATTTTAGTGCATGATAGACATTGAGAAAAAATATTATTTTCTTATATATTAATATTTTATTACTATTTTTAATTTTACAATTTTATTTGATACATTTTAAATGTGAATATCTTTATTTGTTAGAGTTTGCTTTTTGTTTACCTTTCTAACTATGTAATTTAATTTATTTTTGGCATCTGCATTTTTGTGGCTACATTAATATCCACTTTTCCTTAACTTAAATTTATTTAATTATTTACACAATTAGTGAAAATTTATTTGTGTCATGTTATTCTATTTCTTTTACACTTCCAATTAATAATTATTATTTATCAAATGAGTATTTTCTAATTTAATAAATCAATGTTAAATCTAGATCCTTGGGATTTTGTAGCATTTCTATTAGTTAGTTATAGGATTTTATAAATAATTAATAGGGGTCTTACACTAACTGCCTTGATCCCAAGCATTAATAATTACATAATAACTTATCTCATGTGTTGCAAGTGGAGGAAGCATACTAATGCCAATGCTCTAGAATTGCTTAGCTTTAAGAGGAAGACCTTAACACCAAATTTTTTTTTTATATAACAACCACCAAAAGATAGGTGAAGCATCAACATATCTCATTTTCAACAAACTCGTAAGTGGATCTAATTGGAGCCAAGGACTACTTCAACTAGCTCTATAGGTCCTATACTTGTGACATCAACATCAACATCATCCTAGGCCTCTTGACTCATTATGCATAGATCCATCATGCCTTTCAGCTGGACCACCCAATCACATAAGAGAAGCTCCAATATGTTATCCAGCTTGTAGGAAAGGACAAATCTTCTAGACCAAATAACTAAACAAATGAGATTTTCCAAGCCATATAAAATGAGTTTAACCTTCAAAATTTCTTACACTTATGATTATGTTCTCTCCACAAGCTGCTTCCTCTAAGTTTGAAACTCTACCTTGCTTATTCATATTCCCAAGAACGATTCAATTTTTGGCCCTAAGCACTACCGTACAATCAACCTTTGTAAAGTTATAGATGAGTTTTACTCAAAATTTTTGGCCAACTAGATCCAAACACTACTTCCAAGAGTCATCCATCAAACAAAAATAGGGCTCTTCAAAGAAAGAAACATCATAGATAAAATAATCATGATACACGAGGATATTCAATAGGTCCATAGTATTAGCATGATAGTGATAATTGTGAAACAAGATATCGCAAAGGCCTATGATAGTGTTTGCTAGGATGCTCTCTTGATCATCATGAAGACTCTGGACTTTTCCAACTAGTGGAAGGACCAAATTGAGTACATTCTACAATCCACTTGCATCACAATTTAGCTATATGAAACCTAGTCAAAGTGGTTTATATCACAATGTAATCTTTGACAAGGGGATCCACTCTCTTCATACATATTCACAATTTTTTCAAAATGTCTTGATGCTTAAATCAATAAAGTAGGATTGTAGAATCCTCTCAAATGGGATGGGCATATTCAAAAGTATGTAGATGATACTATTATTATCATGAAACTAGTATTCCAAAAAGCCAAAAATTCCAATAAAGACTTTATCTTTTTCTAGAGTAAGCAACCTCAATGTAAATTGGCCCAAAGTGGTGGTTTATGGTGTTAACTATGCCCCTAATCAATTGCAACAGATTTTCAATATGTTAAGGGAATCTATTAGAAAGCTTTCTTATACATACCTCAACATTTCCCTCTTTGTGTCTCGACCCCACTCTCAAATGTCAAGCTAGATAGTTGACTACATCAAAACAAAGTTTAGTGTGTGGCAAGGTGCCATACTCTCATTAGTAGGGAAGCTACTTCTTACAAAGTCAGTACTCCAAGCCATTCATCTAGTATCTTGTACTTGAAGGTCATTATTAACAAAATCAATCATATCATCACAAATTTCATTTGACAAGGAATGACAGCTGATGAGACGCGGTTTACACTAGGCCGCGATATTGCGTACGCGATATCGCGACCGACGCGATATCGCGTCTTCTCCTGCGATATCGCGTACGCGATATTGCGTCGCGCAGCCATTTCTATAA